>WOGP01007990.1:0-11446 GCA_015342065.1 Leptinotarsa undecemlineata
AAGCTCTATCGTCTTCCAAGTTGCAGTTTTGTAACCTGTTACTTCTGATAGTACCCAGAGCCAATATTCCATATTCATTTCGTAAAGTGTGTAGTAAATCCAAGGACGTGAAAAAATTGTCAAAATAGAGTGCTGTGCAAGCACGATTTTCTATTGACTGACAAAGACCAATTACTACTTTAGCACCCAAGCCCATACCCATCTCGTCATTTGAGAATTTCTGATGTTGTATGAATGTATTTTCTCCACCATAAACGATTAAATCATAAACAAATCCAGAAATACCCGCTCTCACAAATATCTTGAATCCCCATTTTTTGGGTTTGGACTTTATATATTGACGTTTTGATCCTGCTTTTTTACCTTTATAAGGGACCATCATTTCATCAATGCTTTGCCGTTTTTCATTTTCAATTTGGATGCAATTTCTCCTTATAATATCTAGGACTGGGCGTATTTTGAAATAGGGATCGTCATTTATATCTCGGTTATTCACAAAATGAATGTATCTTCTAATTTGTTGATAACGTTTCAAAGGCATCACATCTGCTATATCACTGTATCGGAATTCTTTGCTCCAATAGTCTAAATATGATGGCATTTCTACTATACCCATCAAAATGTGTATAGCAACAAAATCTCTTACCTCATTTTCAACAATATTTATAGATTTTCCTGTCTCTTGGCAAGAATATAAATTGGTATTCTCTATAATAAGGTGAAAAAGATCAGAAGAAAAAAATTTTGTGAAATACTGCAGAGGTGATTGTATATCATTTGGTATTGAAAAGTCGTTATCAGGTATGTCAACTGGATACCCAAATTCTTCATTGGACCATGTATAAGTTATTTTTGGATTTTTGGCTCTTCTTCCATTAATTTTTCTTGATGTTACTTTTTTCGTACTTTCCTCCTGTTGTTTTGCTTCTTCACTTTCCTGACCATTTTTTTGCTATGCGATCTTGTCTTCAATGGAGTAAATACATAAGACTGCTTCGAAGTTGTTTTATCTCCTGGGATGTGTTTGATAGGTGTTTTTGTTGCTTGTAGTTCAATATTTGGTTCTTCATTATGTTCTGAACCAGTGTCGGTATTTGAACTATTGAAAATATCATCGAGTTGTTCTGCAATTGAGCTAGCAAGTGAGGGAGCCTCGGATGAATCTGAATATATGTCCTGATCATTTGAATGAAGTAAATCATTTTCGTCATCGTCACTTGACTCGTCAATATCTGATGTAGGAGGAGGGAGAAGGGCAAAAATTTTATCTTTACGGGTTGGAAACATTTCGTTTACTTTCATTCTGAAATGAGAAAAATTGTTTTGTAACAATTGAAAGATATTCATTTATTTTATACACATATTACAGTAACGTACCCAAAAATGAATACCAGACAAACTTGATTATACGAACATGAAAAATTGGTAGTGTAGATAATACGATACATAACATACGTGATTCAATTTTCTCTTAATTTGGTGATGTGGACAATGAGATACAAAATAAATGTGATAAATTATGTTGAAAATTTGGCAATGGGTACTATAGGATACATAAAATGAAAATGCTTGTTTCTCATTTCAAAATATCGCTAAAAAGTTTCTAGTATTCATTACCACATTGTACGCACCTTCAAAAATAATGACTAATAATATTTCACATGAATCTCCGAAACATATTTGGAAAATAATAAAAAACTTACCACTTGACACAATCAGCTGTTGCACACAACGGCCATTGCTAGATCACCATAAGGTAGTTTGAGCAAATGTATCTAGATGGCTGCACTATTAGTTAAACTGTATGAAATACAGTATATTTTGATCAGTAAATTAGATGGCAGCACTCACTTCATCTATTTTGAGTGAATAATAGTATGATAATTATAGCGTATCTTATGGGATACATTATCAAATTAAGGGTTAAAGTAGATGTAGAAAAAATACCAAAAGTCACTTGCAAGTTTAATATCAGAAAACTAATAAAGGGTAGACACACGGATATGAAATGAAAAAAAAAATGGAATAATTACAATGTTCGGCAAACATTTCAACTTGCTACCATTATTTGAAATTTTGCTCTTTTGGGTCTGTTCGTTCTCTCAGTTTTTCTTAGTATGAACAATTTAGTTCATACTTGTTGAAGTGCAAGTTGAGTTGACATTTAATATATGGAAAAATATGGTAATAAAGTTGAATGTAAAATTACACTGCATTGATTCTTGAATACTTTTGGAAAGTCAAAATAATATTTTTATAACAAACAGTTATTTACATATATTAATGCATAAATGTGACCATTATTTTATATTTTGACTCCCCATTTCACTTGATAGGTAGAATTGGAACCTTTGACATAAAATCAATCTATTGAATACTTTTCTGTCGCCAGAACAAAAATGCTGCCTCTCGAATGAGTTTTTCTAACCAAGTTAGTAGCAACAAGAGAAGACTTCAATTTTTTTTACGATATATCCACCTGTTCATTGTTGAACCTATTTATTCGCTTGTAAAATTTATTTGAAGTAGATCGAAATTCCAGTGAAATATTTCTCCAATGAAATGTTATGGATGCTTCAAATTTTTCAACACAATTGAAAGGTCGATTCTTGTATACGTTTTATTTCTAATATCCACATAGGAAGAAATCAAATGGTAAACATGTTTCTGACTCAGAGTACAATCACCGTATGTCACTGTCCACATTTCAAGTGTTTTTGAGCACTTAATTCCATTTTTCACACAACATTTGGAGTAAATTCTTCAATTCATTTTTTTCGATAGCAGAGAATCACTGAACATGCAAAAAACTTCTATCACCAACAGCCTGAACATACTTAACACTGCACTCTTCTGTAAGATACATTTTCATTCATACGGGTAAAATTAATTTTCCTAAAATATGAAAAAAGTATTGTATCTTTTGACTCATTCTTTATAAAAAAAAGGAAAACGATCCTGTGGCATAGAAAAAATCCAAAATAAGTGAGTTGGCGTCTTGAGGAAATTAAGAAACTAACCAACTTGGTTAGTGGAACGTGCATCAAGAAGAGAATAGATGTTCTGGTGATTGGGAAAAGTACTTGTTTTTGCATTATCGTATACATATAATATTGATTTATTTATAAAATTAAGCCTTGAAATTCAAAAAGAATTGGAGTAAAAATTATTTCTGGTATACATTGTTTTTTATTTGAAGGAAGCTGAATTAACTTCACCTTCTGAGGCATGGAGCCCTAGCGAAATCACTCCGATTATACCACCAGAGACTAAAACAAATAACAGTTCATTGTCTTCCCACATCAATCATAGGAATCCACAAACCACTTGGGAAGACAATGAGTTTGAACCCCTTGAAGAAAATCCAGGTACTAATAGCGCTAAACTAGAGGAAGCAAAGAAGAAGAGAGAGGAAAGGAAGTTGATGCGGCAAAAGGAATTGGAGGCTAGGAGAGCTAGCCGAACAACTGGAGGGCCTATGAAGTTAGGATCCAAGAAATTTTAATTCTATGGCTACTAATTTTAACCAATAACATTATGACATTTAAAATTATGTCGATTTTAAATCTAATCTATATCGATATGCTTTTTCAAATACATTTTTAATACATTTATGAAGCTATTTAGAACGGTGTAATTTGTAAAATAAAACTGATCTGTTTTCATTTGCTTTTATACCTGTTTTCAACCTATACTATTGACGGGTTTCAATGCAATACCAGTTTAAAAGATCTGCAATTTTTTTTTCTGAAAATTGATCCTTACTATGACAACTTTGAAATATTTCAGTTAGTTTAATTATCAAGGGTTTGGCAAAAATAAACTCAAGAGGTACAAATCAATGAAAAAAAAGCATAAACCTAACTGGGAAAAAGAAATGAGGGTTTCAAAAATTAAACACGATAGTAAGATACAAACTTACTATGGAGCTTTTTATTATTTATAAGTACTATACAAACCATCACATGGTTGACAAAAATAATTCATTATTGGAAAAAGAAGTATATTAGGGTTAATACTGAAGTAGCAGTAATTTTTTTTAACAATACATGAAAATACTTTTTCAAGTCTTTAATAATTAAATAGATCATATTATTATCATGGATGGATACCTAGAAGAAATAAAGGTAAAATGGAACACCCCATATATTAGTAAAATTTTTTTATATGATTTGTGCTTCAAAACAGTTAAACAGAAGTTAATATCACAAAATACTTTTCTTTTGACTCCATATCAAAACTGAAACATGAATAATTAGTTCCAACATATGTGGCTTTTGGTTCACTTTTTGGGGTCAGTGAAAATCAGAAAACAAATAAAATCCAACCATGATAAAAATGTTTTTAAAATATGACTAGTGATAATTATGTGCTTTTACGGTTGAGAAAAATTAATTTGTTGATTAATCAAATTACTTTGTGAGATTTTCACTAGACAGTTTAAAAAACCGCAACAGGTGTTTCACTATACAGCTTTCTCAAGCGTTTTCAGTTTGTAGAGTCATCTTATCGATTACAAATTTTCATATATGAAAAATAGTTTTGACGTAAATTTTATCTATAAATATGAGATGCCATGAGTCGTTATAACCTTTTCTATCTCAGAGACTTGGAAACGACTGGGACATTTTCTAACTGCCTGGTTTTGTTTTAACTGCTTCGAAAGTTGAGAAATGTTCAATGGGAACTAACTATATTAAACTATATATAAGTCCAACAGCTCAAATTCGATGTTATGAATGTTTCAATAGTTTAATTTCAATATCCAGCTGCCATCAGTATTTTTTCAATGATCTACTAAGCATTATAGCATTAAACAAATTATAGATATGCCGATGACCTAATTAAAACTTATATTGAATACACTGAAAAAAATCCGCAAGTTTCCAAAAAATGTACAATGGCAATTCATTTTTTGATGAATTTCAAAAACAACTCCCTCATTTATATTCATTGTCATACTGAGGACAGCTTACAAATAATGATGCCTTCCAAATCCATAAAACACACTCCAGTACTTGGAAGTGATAAAATAACCTTTTGAATTTAAAAATTCATACTAAAAAGTTGATAAAAAGAAAATTTGATTACTTCATAAATTTCTCATCCTTGGAATGGATACCAATAAAAATAGTTTCTATCCTATAGAAAAAGTTCTGAACAAAATAAAACTTGAGGGCAAGAAATATACGAATATTTATGACATTCAATAATGTAATTCTGAAATATAAATACTATGGGTATCCCTATCAAAATATTTATCAGTCTCCTTACTTTGCGACTAGTGAATCTCAAAAATATCAGATCATTCTTTAAATGTAAAAGAGAAATAGAAAAAAATGTTGTTTGAAATCTCAGAATATTTGCAGTATTTTTTCATTTGATTATTTCTCTACTGTTTTTTTTATAATCAAATAATATTTTGATATTAAATATCAAAATTTGAAAAAAATCTCATTTCATATTCATATTTGTGTTATTTTACTTTATCAGGTAGGTATATATCATTATGAAACATTATTATTAAATTATTCAAGCATACAAAGAATAAGTTAAAATATAATTAATTATGCTGATCACTATATAAATTCATTCACCATAAAAAACCCTAACACAAACAGCGAATAAATTGAAACACTGACTTTTGAAACGTGGTCCAGTAATTTTTTCATAGTCAAGATATAAACAGACAATGAATAAATTACTTCACACACTCGATATGATGTTTTCAGTTAGGATTATCTAGTTTGAAAACAACCAATTAATATTTTTATATATGTCTTGAGATAGTTTTGGTTGAATATTTTATTTAACCATTTGCAAAAAATCTATTCCTTTCTCACCTTGTGCCAGTTTTGAAATAAAGTTGACTAATCAACAAAAATTATTGACTCAACAAAAAATTCTATTAGGTGTAGAAAATCTCCACATCGGATGTTATTTTTTCTTGGATTCAACTGATCCACATATTTAACTGAATACCTTATGAAATCAGAAAATGTATAGAGAGACGACCATAGATTTATCTATTTTCTTTTCATCGCCTGTAGAGGACTTTCGGGCGGGGAATCTACTGACTGTTCACGTTTCACAGACCTTTTTGAAGTTTTAAGATTCGTGGAGAGTCTCTTCATCGGCCTGGGCGATATACTGGACTCTGAGATTTGGTTCTCGGAATTTTGAAACCAACCCCCTCGAGAGGCATCATTGGCTGAAGCTAAAAGTACATAAAAGATTTAGAATTTTCATATATATTAAATATAAAATCTGTTTTTCCGTTAACCAGCTGTCGTACCCCTACCAACGACAACTCTCAAAAGTCGAAACGAAGCGATTTCGATTTCACTCCATTTTAATACTGTTATTGTTTTTCAACAATAGTAAAAAGCAAAAATCAAAAACTTTTCAATAAATGAAATGAATAAAAACACTTTTCTCTAAATACCACTGGAAAATTTTATTTATACGACCGGTTTCGGGTTTGATCCCTGAATTTTGAAACATAGATTTTATAGAATTTTCAGGTATGCTGCAAGGACATGTATTTGAGAGACAGGATGCCAACTTGAAATACCATCCTGAAAATTCTAGGAGTTGTTAAATTCATAAATTCTAGAGGAAACCCATATAAATTAAGTTGCTCGTTTAGGAATATATGTTTCTGGTTTTTGATTTGTTAGCAACTTGATTTATGTAGGTCTCCTCTCTTGAATTTATGAGTTTAACAACCTCTAGAATTTTCAGGATGCTATTTTAAATTAGCATCATGTCTTTCAAATACCTGTCCTTGCAGCATACTCGAAAATTCTATAAAATCGATGTTTCAAAGTTCAGATTTCAGTTTTATACTTGATAATGGGATCAAACCCGAAACCGGTCCTATAAATAAAATTTTCCAGTGGTATTTAGACAAAAGTGTTTTTATTCATTTCATTTATGATAATGAATTACCGTAAAGTAAACAAGTCATCAATCACACAAACTTTTCAATAATAGATAGCACTGCTGCTGATGAACTCTATATGTTGTATTTTGTTGAATTTATTTAATGGGGAATGTTCCTCAATTTGGGTTATTACAGCAAATGCAAGTTTGAACAAAATAAAGTTGAATTTAAATTATGAGTTTTTCAAATTCCCATCGAAAAGTATTCAAATTGATGTTTTAAATGTTGGGTTTTCATTTTTAAAGGGATTTGTTTCTAATTCACATATTGGCCTAGAATGCTAGATCAGAGTTCAGGTTAGTAGTATGCTAGAAGAAGAAGAATCATGTCAATAGTATCAAATCAAGGTAAAATATAAATTATAGTATACTACCACCTCCACAAGCCACGTAAACAACAGTTGTTTTGTTATTATTTATATAGAGAAAGATAGGTTAGGTCCACAAAATGTCATATGTCACAGAATGTCTCGGAACATAAGTAAACACAACAGCACACCTCTGAAATATGTCATCTTTGTTTGTCTCATCCAGGTAACAGATTCATTGCCCTTTATTAGCTATAACTGATGTTGCCAAATGGTGAAATAGAAACGAATCCTTTTAAAAGTTGAATGCATTATTTCATTCCTCTTTTTTAAGTACTTAAATAACTTTTTAAAGAAAAAGGTTGAAATGATAAGTTTAAAATGCGTTGTTTTAGAGGTCTTTTATGAAAACTACTTGATTTTCATCAGGAGGAATTGATTACAAAATTTTACAATGTACACCTTATTTCCAATAGAACCATATATAACAACAAAAAAGGACCCATAATAGGTAATCCTCTTGAGTCCCCTCCTAGATGAAATTTTCATGGACAACTTTGAAAAAAAAAAGGGACAACATGCAACTTTAAAAAAATTCATTTACTGGTACAAATATGTGAACGGCGTTTTAGCCTGTTCCACAGGTACACTCGACAATTACAGTCATTTACCAAAACATAAAATTTATCATAGAAACCAATAATTCAATAAACTTTTCAGACCTGACAATCACAAAAATTAACAACAAGCATGATTTCGCAATTTACCACTAATCACCCTTTTCAACATAAACTAGCAGCTTACCACGGCATGACCACAGATTCATTAGTTCCCTTACGTCTACAAAATTTTATTAAAGAGCTAAATTTGATAAAGAAGATGGCAGTAAGTAACAACTTCAACCCGGAATGAATTCATCACATCCGTAACAAAAAACAATTAAAACAAACCGTTAAAAGAGTACCTTCACATCAGAGACAATGCTAACACTTTCACAATACTGATATATACAGGAAAGGCATCATAAAATATACGAGGATGGTCCCAGAAATACCCGACCTGACCCAGAGATGGCGCTAGTTGTTTGAGAAATATCACTGTATTAGAAAGCACACAATCTATAAATCATATGTTCCAAGTTTGAAGACGCTGCATTATTTGGCAGCCATCAATAACGAACGGTTTTTGCTGTATTTGTAAAAATGGAGAAAATGTATCAACGTTATGTGGTACAATACTTTTATTTGAATGAACTCAGCTCAACCAATATAAAAGCTGAACTGGATTCTACTCTAGGTGAGTCTGATCCTTCGTTTATAACAGTAAAATTTTGGATAGTAGAGTGTAAACGAAGCCGTACGAGCTGCCAAGACAAGCATCACAGTGGTCGACCAAATGAGAAGAAGACTCCAGACACGGTGAAGAAAATTCACAAAGCCGTAGTGAATGATCATCGACTGAAAGTGCATGAGCTAGCAAACTCAGTAGGCATTTCAGAAAGTACACTAGATGGCATATTATCCTAAAATTTGGACATGAGAAAGCTGTGTGCGACATAAGTGCAGCTTTTGCTCACACTCGAGCAAAAAGTGTCGTGAAGATGTTTCAATTGAGTGTTTAGCAAAGTTTCACAGCAACAAAGCGGAATTCTTGCGTTGTTTCATAACTATGGATGAAACATGGGTTCATTACTTTACCCAGGACAAAAGAGCAATCAAAACAATGGACTCAAAAAGGAGAATTGCCTTCAAAGAAGGCGAAGACTGTTCCATCTGCAGGCAAGATCTTGGCATCGGTTTTTTTAAAATGCGCGTGGGATAATTTCCATTAGATATCTTGTTCATCAGCAGCACGTTGTCAGTTATTGATTGGATCTTGTAATTTCACCAGTACCTCTGAATTTCTGATCAGATCTTTGGGAACCTCTATGAGAATGTCCATGAGAATCCAATAGGGCTGCTGCTAGCATTGAAGGATTGCAGATCATTCCATCACCAGGGCCATTAGATGAACCACTCGGACAAAAAACGTTGAATGAACTAATGGGACTGTAAACTTTTGAAATGAATTCTTCATATGTCGATGGATGTTTGTGTTTCGTTACTACAGCATCTAAAGATCTCTTGCGCTCTTCATAACTAGAAATTTAAAAAAAATTGAATTAACATGAAGTTATCTCAGCTCGTGTCGGTCATTTATATTGACAAATATCCAACGGAATTAACAAATAATTTACTTGCACATATAATGAAGTATAATGTTGAAGAGCCAGTTGAACAAAATTGTAATTTAGTTCAACAAACTACAATTATTATTATTTATATAAACAACTACATTTATGTTTGTGTTTACATAACATACACATGAATCTAAATTAAATTGTATAAAAACAGTTATTTGTTGATACATAAACGTTCATATATGTTGACTTATTAAAAAATGTTTTTATTGATAAATGATTTGAAAAAAAAAAGATCAAATGATAAAAAAACTTTTGAGCTCAGAACCCTATATTGAAATAAAATAGTAAGACAGTAAAAAAATAATAATAACAGTAATAGTATTGCTTATTGCACCTGCTTCGAGAAAACAGCCCAAACAGCTTAACTTTTCGTAAAATATTATTTATAATAATACGTTGATTATTCATCCAAGTATTACAAGAAAAAATATATTATTGAGCAAAACCATGTCAACGTTCAATTTTCTGCGTACTAGTTAGAAACAGTTAGGAATATTGAAGACACAAATAGATTGAACTCATTCCGCGACATAAAGTTGTAATTTTATGAATGAATTGAATGTTTTGTCTTATATATTCAGATTTGGTACTGAAGAGCTGATAAAGAAGGTTTCTGAAAGCAAAACATCGGATGTCTACCAGTGAGGATGACAGTATTCCATGTAAATGAAATTTTACCTCTTTCATTTACTATATTGTGTGGAAATCCTGTATATGATATCTGATTCAATTCCATAACGAATGTTTGGAATACAAACTGGATAAAGACAACAGTTTTTTGTATAATTCAGTGTTCGTATAGAAATATTTGTTTCAAAAGTATTTTTCTTTTGTGTAATTCAATGTTTATATGAAAATAGCTGTTTCTAAAGGGCTTTTTCTTTCAGTTTGTGTCTTAAGGTTACTTCTTTGTATGATCGACACATCTTTGAAAAGATTTACTTTAATGAAATTGAATTCTTCCTTCCTCTCTTTGGATAGTCCCCACATTTTTCTTTTTGTATGATGATAAGAAATAGAAAGCCGAAACTCTTATTTCCCAAAAATTACCCTCTTTTAAAAATATACCCTTTCAATGTGAACAGAATCTGTTCTTCCACTTTAATCTTTCTACATCTATAACTATATTTTTTTATTTTAAACAATTTTATACTTACTACTGTTGGTAAAACTGATAAGTTATTCTTTTAGCTCGACTTGCGCATATTGCCGAGGCTCTAACAAGTCCCGCAAGAACACTACTTTCCACAATTGCCTCATTAAATAATACTCCGAAATGTGGTACCTAGAAATTAAACTCCACAAATTCTTCTACCTTTCTCACCAAAAGCTAAAATGTTTTCCATTTCATCTAGTTATAAACAGAAAAATTACTTACATCTGCTTTGCAGTCAACTGTAACCCGATTAAGATTACCTCCTAATGGATAAATAGTTATTAAAATATCACAGAATTCAGTGGGAATGATATCACGTCTATAGTCTCTACTATGTTCTGACCATACTATGTGTACTTCGTCATTACCCAGATGTCTAGTCTGAAACGAGCATGAAGTTAACTGAATATAAGAAATAAATATGATAGGTACAAATGTAAAACAATTATGGAAACAAAATGCAAGAATAGAGATATTCAAAAGTTTAATGGTATGTGCCTAGATATACACATGGAGACAGACCCATCACTAACGGTGCGTAGAAGAACTGGACGTCAGCTCCCATACAGTATTTGATGGTTTAAAACATGGTTGCACAGACTTATGAAGACTAAGGGCCACTCGGGCAAATCATGAACTGATGGCGGGCCGGCCGCCAGAAGTATAGGTAATTGAAGACAATAAAGAATTGATAATAATTTATCAAAATTCAAAACGAATTTATTAATTTGAAGCGTGGCACTGCATAGTGCTTACAATCTTTTTTATATTTGGCTCAAATTTACTTGTAGCAAC
>WOGP01007991.1:0-11444 GCA_015342065.1 Leptinotarsa undecemlineata
TGAACACAAATCAATTCCGGGCTCAAATAAGACATTTTCGGAAACATGACGCGCCAACCTAAGCTCTTCAACCATTTCGAAGAATGCGGAAACAGATCTGGACCTCGAGGAACCTGTAAATTTCTCAATACCCCGCTTTTAATGTGGTATCATTTGCGGTGAGTAAACAGTTGTAGCAGTAGTGTTGGATAAACCTACGTGAACACGGGACGACGTATGCACCTGACCTAAGCCTGCTTGGAAAGTTTCGTTCAGAATTAAACTGAAAAATCCTCCACGTTGATTCAAATTTGCCAATCTATTGTTTTGAACATACATATTATGTTTGTTTCAAATTAGAGCGTTTTCTCTAAATAAAATTTGATTTTCTCCTAGACCGAATTCATTTTTTTATTGAAATATAGAGGTGCTTATAGTTTCGACTATAAATTATAATACAAAAAATACCAAAATAAGCACCAGTAGGTATAAAAAGCTTCTATATGTGACAGACACTTTCTGTAAATATTTGTTGAATTCCGAAACGTCTTTGCTTTCTGTAATCACTTCAGAAATGTTTTTATGTTATTCATTGGGAAAAAATTGAATATATCCTTCTCAGCGTGAAATTATTGGATAGATTTCCTTCAAGAATGTAAGAAATAGGTAGAAATATTAGCAAAGTCACTAGAGATGAAATATGAATTTCCAAAACAAACAAAAACGTGAATGCTGTTATTTAAATAGCGAATCATATTTCTTCAAATATGTCTGTATGATCATGAGTTACATTTTTTAAATGAAACATTTTATATTTTTTATTGATCCTCTAATAATACTCATTTGACACTTTGAATTCCTATAACGGTTCCAAAATTATTATTATTTTGAAAGGCAATTTTTCTGTATAGACTTCTGTTCACTTCAAAGGAATTAGAGATACGTCGTTTGAACTGATTATTTATTTCTGAACAAATAATGTTTGAGCACTTTTTAACTTGACAGGAATCGTATGTTAAATAATAAGATCTGAGACAAGTTTAAAATTTTGAGGGTTGTCATTCACATGCGAACAACAATTTGGTTGGTTAACGGAATAAACCCACTTTAACAGGGTTTTATTAAAATTTTTTTTTTCATCAAGTGGCCGCTGTTTTAATATTTTTATCTTTCTATATATTTGAAATAGTGGCTAAGGATGATGTGCTGATATCTTCTTTCGTTTCAGAATCCAAGTGATTTTCCGGCAATTGTGGATAAACAAAAGCAGAATGCAGAATTTGATCGACGACAGTGATTTTTTTAATGTTATTTACCAGAATGGCATCTAATTTCAAAAACTTCATTTGTGTAAAATTACTAAAGAATTAATTCATTTTCTTGTCTGAGTTGTAATGTTGTTATAGGCTTCGATTTCATCTTATTTGTTGATTTTCAATTTGTCAAGAATATGTCCCTTTTTTATATATGTTTTCTTACTGGTTATTTATTTATGTTATTTCTATAACTGTATGATCTCTCAAAAGTGTGCAGTTGGAATATGATATTTAGGCAAAGATTAGCAAAGGAAATTTAGTTCTCTATTACGTTTTGTTTTTTATCACATGCTTTTTCAGGATAATATTTATGATTTGCAATTGATTCAAATGAACCAATCATAATATGAAGTGTATTATTTAGTTTCTTCCCTTACCACTTATAGCTGTTCATATTACAGATGAGATACTTTGGATTCAAGTAACCAAATACATCCAAATGAGAGGGACAGTTTATGAACAGAAGCATATTATTACTGGTTTTTTTCTATGTAATAACTGCTTCAAATGATTGTATGTAAAATTGTATTTAAAAAAACTAAATGCAACTAAAAAATGTTTTGCATTTGCATTTTTATTTAATTACTATTCTCTAATTATTATATTTCAACTATTCTTGATTCTTATATGTTTAAAAGTGCATATTTTAGTTTGAGTCAGAATACTCATTCATAAAACAATTCACGGTTCTGGAATTTTTCCGCATAATAGGTACCTAACACGATGAATTACTTTTTGTTTAATATTAAATTGTACTCTCGACATTTCTAACTACAAATTTTCATGAAGGATTACATACATTTTTAGAGCATAATTTAACAAATTTAATTTTGCTATAGGGGAGGTCCTTAAGATTATGCAACAAATAGTGAACAATAATATTTAAGAACAAAACTTTTTGTGAAAAAGAGTTATGTATGAAGTGTAACACTGCCATGTGAAACATGTTTTAATACATTTCATTATGAATTTCATTAGTTGAGACTTCCATTGTCTGATATTATATAAAATGATTTGTATCCCAGAAAGAACTAAAAAAGAAGAAAATTAAAAATAAATAAAAATAAAGAATAAAAAAAGTTAAGAGATTCCAAGCCTGTTTCGATTGTTAGTATCCACAATCGTCTTCAGGTGATAACTGGACTGATTCCTCCGAGAGATGACTGTTTCACTTCACTTATCCCCGCTTTCCATTTTTTCCGCTTCACTGCTTTAGTGTGACATGACCGTTTGGCGGCAGTTGGCCATTTTGCGCTTGATGACGGGTTTCCGTATGTTGCGTATCTCTACGCTAGCTTAGCTGAATGCGTTGTTGGACAACATGTATGTAGCTTCTTTGAATATTTTCCTAAACCAATGTTCCACTCTGTGTATTATCTCAATTTGGAACCACTTGATGTTGTATTGATGGGTCCAAACAGGCTCCGCTATTCCTGATTCGAAGGTTTCCCCTCGCTGTGTGTGTTTTTTGTGCTCAGCAATGCGAACATTCAATTGTCTTTTAGTTTCACCAATATAGGATTTTCCGGGCTCACAGGGTATCCGGTAAATGAAATTCTTGGAATCGCAGTCGGCGTTTGGTGGCCTGGTTTTCGTGAGGCTGCTACGGATAGTGTTACCGGATCTGAAGCAGGTTCTGATGTTGTACTTGGAACCAATTCTTCTCACCCTCTCCGATAATCCTCTGATATAGTGCAAGCAATGATTATGACGGTTTCTCTTCCTTGCGAGGCTCCTGCTGTCTTTTAGCCAAAGTCTTTTCTACCATAGCTTTGAAGTAGCCATTCCGCTGAAGATTATTTTTGATGATGTCTAGTTCCTTCTTGAGACCATCCTTTATATTACAGAGCCCGTAAGCACAGTCTAATAGAGTCTTGATGATTCCTCTTTTAGTCGATTTATGGTGGTTGGATTCGTGATTCAGATACTGTCCCGTGTGGGTGGGTTTTCGGTATACAGATGTTTCCCACTTAGTATTGGTCCTCTTCACCAATACGTCTAAGAATGGCATATGTCAATCACATTCAAACAAATGTTTTAATAAAATTTTTGAAGACCATCATCTTTTAATACCTCTTGATATCAGTCTCGCAATCACTATTCTTAGCAAATGAATTAGTAAGTTTGAAACTCAAAGGAGAGAGTTTGACGGTAATATTGAAATGAAATTTTTTCTGAAATTTACTGAAAATAATTTAGTGAATCTGAGTGACTTTTTAGTATCTTACATTATACTGTATCGAAAACAACGTCATAAACCAATCGATGAAAATTAATTTATACTGTGCGACAAACATAAGGAATTTTTCATGCTGGCGATCATGCAGGCGTTCCTTATCTCAACATAGTGTGAGGTTTATTGTATTTTTATAGTTCAGTTTGTTTTACCGTTAACCATATCGATATCAGAGTTTTTGGTTTTATAAAATAATAAGGTAACAGCTCATGTATCGAAAAATTCGTTTGCGTTATCTCGCAAATCTGGGTGATGACCCGGGTCATCATCCGAAGACGATTGTAGATACCAACAATCGAAACGTCGTGAACTAACGTAGTTTGGAATCTCTTAACTTTGTATTTTTATTTTCTTTTTTCATTTCTATATTTTCATTTAATTTTTTGTTCAATTGTTCTATTTTTCACTTGTATTTTACTGTTATTTAATATCAGGTTTTTTCGCTTGATATAATTTTTATTTTCAACTATTCATTTTTAATTTTCCTCTTTTAGATGTCTCAGGGATTTCAAATCATTTTATATATTAGACAATGGAAGTCCGAACTAGTGAAATTCAACTAAATATTACGTATACTGAATTGAAAATTATTACAATAAAAACAGTAAATGAAATAAAAAAATGGAAAACATAAACGTCAATTACATATGACAACTCACTCTAATGATTATAAAAGAGTAGCAAAATCCGAAAAAAGTGTTTTAAAATAAACCTGATTGATTTGGACAATAAATCGAATACAGGAAAAACAACTTTTAAACAGCAAATAAAACTCAAAAATGGACATCTTTCTTGGGCCCATATTCTAATTCTTTATATTAAATATACTAATTACTTAATGAGCTGACGTTGACGACGACTTAGATTTTTTCGAGTCATTACCAAACAAATATCAAAAGTTGATTGTAAAAAAAGTATCATAGAAATTCAACAAATTGATGACATACAGGGTGTAACATAAGTACGTTAAAATATTCGAGTGGCGTATTCCTAAGACAATGTTAAGAAAAAAAGTATATATGAACTTGTGTCCGAAAATGCTTCGTTTCGGAGATACGGGGTATTGAAATTGAATTTTTTTTGTTTGCTTTTTGAAAATAACTCTTGCAAAAAATAAGTTATTTGAACTTAATTTGGTATCCGGGGTTTTTTTGGCGTGGAAAATCATAATTTCGTATTGATTTTCATGTAACATCTAGAGGGCGCTTCGAACGCTGTCATTATTTATTTCAAATTGCCCTGTTTTGACAGTGAACTTTTGGTACTTTTCATGAAAAAACCCAATTCCCACACCTTTTCCAAGACATATAGACGTATAGATTTCTTTTCTTAAAATAGTCTCAGGAATACGTCACTTGCATATTTTAACGTATTTATGTTATACCCTGTATAATTGTCAACTAAAACGAACTGATGGAGCAGATATTCGCTGTAATTAGGCAAACGTTATGATACATATTCCATACTGATGTAACAGATATTGGTGGGTGTTTCATTAATATATCAAAAAGTCAGATACGAATGCAAAATTTTTAAATCATGTAATGGTTAATCGTAAGGAGCTGGATGAATAGATATTCCATAACTTTAGCTAATCTCAACAGTACAGTTCCAAGCTGATGAAACAGATATTGGAAGATGTACCGCTCATACTCTCGAAAATTACATGCAGACAAGAAATGGAGAAATTTGTCAAATTATCCATTGGCAATCATAAGAAGCTGAATATACATTGCTCAACTTCAGTAATACTTTTCTTTTTAAGCTGATGAACAGTTGATAGAAAGTGTATCACTTATAATTTGAGGAGAAGGGAAACATGAAAAATTGACTGAAATAATAGGTTAAGGATAAACTATGTTCGACCTACTGGATATGGATTTGAAAAAAATTAAACCACAAAAACCAACTTATATAACAGTCAAAGCTAATGATTGAACAACAAACGAAAACATTTATTTGAAATATATTGAAATGAAGGAAAAATTGTAATTTTACTGGACTGTATGGAAAATACACTTTTTAGCTAATTACCACAAAATATTATTCATTCTTGAAGAATTCAACTTTTTTTATTGAAAAACTAGTTTCACGGGCCTATTATGGAGAATGAAGCCCCCGAGAACGAGAGAGGCGCCTCCACCACGTGTTGCAATTCAGTACTCCCTAGGCTTATTAACGAGAGGATTTTATTTCTTTGTGATACAAAGTGTACGCAATTCGGTTAGCCAAGCCAACAACTAAAGAGTTGTAGCAGTTGATTGACATGTCCTCCAACGACATACAACCAACCTACCGATCCACATTAAGGGAGTTAGTTAAGAAGTATCAGGAAATCTTCGATGTTGGAGAAGAGAAAGGCGACAGAACGAATGTGGTTCATCACAGAAACAACAGTGGGAATGCCCGACCAATCCGGCAATCAGATGGAAGACTTCCTCTTGGCAAGAGATAGACAAGCGATATGGGAAAGAAATATTCATCGAACCTTCTGACTGTTCCTGGTCTTCTTCAGTCGTATTAGCGAAGAAGAAGAACGGCTCGACAAGGTTCTGCGAGGATAATCGCCAACTAAATAACTTGACAAAGAAAGACAGCTACCCTCTTTCAAGAATAGACGACACTCTAGCCGGCTCCACAATTTTCTCGACTTTGGATTTGAAGAGAGGATATTGGCAAGTTGAATTAACCCCAGAAGATCGAGAAAAGACAGGTTTCTCCATCGGCTCAGGATTTTTTCAGTTTCCGGTTATGCCATTCGGGCTTCGTAATGCTCTAGCAACCTACGAGAGATTGATGGAGACGGTTCTCAAGGGGCTCTCATGGAAGACGTGTCTAGTGTATTTTGACAATATAATCGGACAATATATGGTCGTAAAATCGTTCGACGATCACTTGAAAAATCTGCAGGAGGTATTCATGCGTCTGAGAAGTGTGACGCCAGCAACGTGGCTCTTGGAGCAGTCCTTTCTCAGATCCAGGAGTGACAGGAAAAAGTTATTGGCTACTTCAACAAAACGCTCAGTGAGCTAGAGCGCAATTACTGTGTCACAAGGCAAGAGCTGTTGGTCATTGTCAAAGAGTTCTTTTACAAATAGTGTATGGAAAAAGTATCTTGTTGGGAGCGGATCATGTAGCTGTCAAATGGCTTTTGCAGTTCAAAAATCTCGAAGGCCAACTACCGCGCTGGATCGAGAGACTTCAAGAATTTGACTGAATAGAACATCGCGGTGGGACTAGCCATAAAAACGCAGATACCCTGTCTCGGAGACCATGTCCCCACATTGCCGACGATCAGAAGGGAAGAAATCAGTTATTCGTAGAAGTAGGGCTGTATACGACACCTAGGAGGACAATAAGATCAAGGAAGACCAAGAAAAATACTGATCTTGGTTCATTCATCGGATGGAGGAAAATTAATCAAAGACCATCGTGGCAGGAGGTAGAAGGTTATTCGCCAGCGGTCAAGTCCTACTGGGCCCAATGGAACTCCCTTACCTTGGAAAACGGGGTTCTGAAGCGGGTATTGGAGTCTGATGGCGGTGCAGAAAAAATAGGCAGACAGTGGTACCCAGAAACAGACGACGGGAGTCACTGGAGGACATCTGGGAGTAACAAAGACCCTCCAGAAAGTGACACAACGGTTTTACTGTGCTAATTTCAAACCGACGTCAAGAAATGATGCAGAAAGTGTGATGTATTTTCTGCGAGTAACGGACCTCGTATACGACCGAAAGCTCCAATGCGCCAGTATAACGTGGATAGTACATTTGAGAGAATCGCCATCGATATCGCTGGCCCGTTCTCAGACCATGGGAACAAATACATCCTAGTAGCCATGGACTACTTCAGTAAGTGGGCAGAAGCCTATGCCCTGCCCAACCAGGAAACCTTTACCGTTGTCGACATCCTGATAAAGGAATGGATATGTCGATTTGATGTTCTATTGGAGCTGCACTCAGACAAGTGCAGACATTTCAAGTCCAACCTGTTCCAAGAAATGTACAAACTGTTGGACATTCGAAAGACCAGAACCACTCAGGAGTCGCAAATTTCTTCAAAAATGTTTGTTATCAGATCAAGATCTGCCAAATTATTCAATGTATTGAGTTTGAATTTCATCAGTTTCGAACGTAATCCATTAACATTCTGTCCGTATATCATTGGAAATCCATGGAAAGAATAACTACTATCGGCGATCTGTAATGGTAAAGCACAATTTAAATTTTATTGATTAAACCTTGATTTTTTTGTTGCTACTATTCAGATACTAGATGATGCAGGATGTTTTCATTTACGAGCTGTACATTTAATATCGGAATGGACCTTTGGACGTTTGTTTATTCCAAATTTCATACCGATAACTTGCGTGCACTCTGGCACAACCCTCAGAAGCACGAAATCTAACCGGAAGTGTTGGATGAACCATTGGATTTCCATTCGATAAAGCATATTGAAAACACCTATATTAGCCAATTTTCAAGATATGAATTCGATTATTTTATAAAATACGGCTAACCGACGGTCATCGCGTTGTCCCCTGTAAAATGTATGACCTATGAAATGAGTAAATAAGCATGGAAGTTGACGACTGACAAAAATATTGTATATTCATTTCTTAAAGTATGGAAAGTTCACTTCCAATTAAAAAAAAAATTTTTTTTCAATATTTTGTAAAAATATTGTAGGTCCAATCGTCTTTAGGTGGTTCTTGAGAAGGCAACTATGACCGTAGCTAGTCTTGATAGGTTTACGATCTAATCGACTAAAAAATATATTATGGTGATAAATAAATGTTCGTAGAACTATATATTCTTTTTTCTCTTGTGAGAACTAGTGATACAAACCATGCAACATTTTCAACCCATACGCTTTCCTCCATTTTTTGTAATTGAAACCTGCGGCAAAACAATGAATTTATCCTGCGGCAAAACAATGAATTTTCTCTCTCATTTATGCATTTATGAAATTTGATATTTTGTTAGAAACGAATTCAATCAACTCCAAACAAAAAACCAATACTTTTCTTATTCGTTGAAGTCTCAATAAGTATCAAGGTGTGAACTAATTATTTTAACATATAGACCGACTGTGAAAATCCTCAACGGCTGCCATAAATCTTGTCAGGTTTATAGTTGAACCATAAAACCCCAGCAGTTTTTATTCGAAATCAATACATTAGTGAGTACAGCTATACAATTTGAAGTTGAGTTTCGTTCTCATAGGTTTCAGTAGTATGAAAACATAATAAGAACATACTTAATTATTGAGGAGAAAAAATGTGAAATGGTTATTCAACATGGTTTATTGCATAGCAGTGTTACAAAATTACTATGATAGTAATTCAAATTGTTAACTTGACAGTTTGGGTAGTTTATGGCAATATATTTTCATGTATAACATGATTTTTTTTACTTTTGAATATTTTGCGAAAAAATGGAATAATTCAATGAAAGCTTTCTCAATATTTTAGTCGATATTCAGAGAAAATTTCAATTGATTTGAAAACAAGGTACTTCACGATCTGTTTTAAAAAAATCTGTTTTAAAATCTGTTTTTCCGTTAATCAGCTGCCGCCCCCATACAAACGACAACTCTCAGAAGTTGAGAAACTTGTGCGAGCTAAGGACTAACGAGGTCTTACCTTTTAACGTGTGATTCCTAACACGATGTTTGCTAATAATCAATTTAAGTCTACCAAATTAGGCTTGCTTTTCCCCTGTCTCTTTTGTAAGCAGTATTTCGGTGCAGTATACAACACTGAACCTCCAAACAGACCTATTTTTCATTTTTATTATCGTAGTGAGAGTGGAGTAACACCTCATTGAATGTTGGAAATTAATTAGGTACTTCAACACAAATCACAGTGTTTGTAGTATTTCTTATGGAATTTCTTTCGAGAACACCTTCCCTAAGACTCGTTAAACAGGTTTTTTGTATACGTAACAGAAAAGCGTCAGCGATCAGCGTGATTTTCATCGTTAAATATATGCATAAAGAAGGGCAGTATTGAATTACTATACCAATAATTCACTGACGTCACTGCTCGTTACTATATTTGTGTGATACGCAACCATGCCATGCGACGAACAATCATGGACAGTATCTGAAAAATGAACTCCACCGAGCATTGAATCTCAGATCTACCTATTACAAAGTGAACAATCAACTACTCAGATCACAGACCACTATGAAAAGTAAATGAGGAAAAAATTTGTGCTATTTGAATGATGGAAAAATCGTGTACTCAAACAAAGCTCAACTTGGTTAAAATACATAAAAACTGTCCTTAGTATATATTATTTATATTATGGAAATATTGGTAGTATGGGACTTTTAACCAGTTTGAAAGCCTATGGGGGTTTCTAAATCTCTGAACTAGAAATCCTTTACGATTTCTGCTGACCTGGAAACCACATACGATTTCATGATAGTAAGTAATATGTGTATGGGTTTTATGGAAAATATCTTCGTCTGGAAGTAGACCCAACTTCAAATTCAACGAATCGGGAATGAATTCATTGGAAGCAAACCTTTGAGAATTTTTTTGGAGTTCATAATGAAACGTCAGAATTAAAATTAATAGTGAACCATATATATCCCGATATTTTTGGAATAATCAGTAAGTACAAAGACTTCGAATCTACTCCTAGTGCACTTGGCGAAGTCAATGTCAAACACAGTGCCTTGATTCACGGATTCAGAAGGCTGAAGAAACTATCGATGAATATATTCAAGCACTGAAATAATTGTCGAAAGAATGCAACTTCAAAGCTGTGACAGCAGAAGAAAATCAGAATGATAGTATAAGGTGCCTTCATCGCCGGTTTGTACTCAGTTAGTATATGAAAGCGATTGTTCGAAAACATTACTCTTGAGTTAAGCTTTTGATGAAACTAGATATCCGAAAATGACTCAACTCATTTCTGTAAGTTCTTCATGACTATTCTTGTCAATTAATGTTGCTTCAGTTTATCGAAGTACGAGAGCGGAAAGTAGAAAAGTGGTAGCTGATACAGAAACACTTGGTTGCTCATTATCGGCCACTTCATCCAGCTGCGTTAGTAAAACGATAGTACCATTAAAGTAGCAGATTACAGCCGGTTCTGGGCCTCTCACCACCACTATGACGTATTAATTGCTTTTTTGTTGTTTAGTGAAGTCAAGGCGATGTGTGACCTTGAAGTGTCTGGTGTATGGATCGTTAAAAAATGTTGGTGGTGTGTGTGTGTGTATGAGAGAGAGAAAGAGAATGCACGGTACAGGGTTTCATTATGTGCTTGTCTATGCACAAACATACGTCTGAATACTTCGAAGGTGCTTCAAGTAATGAATGTTCCATCGGTGTGAGCCCACCAAGTTAGTAGTGGTGTGACATCACAGCAGCCACCTTAGTAGAGCGATATGTTCACTCCACGATGTGTCCTCACCTCTCTCGATGCAGCGTAACGCATCGCTCTAGCCTCGATATCGATGGTGACGCGCAGGCGGTAAGGAATGTGTTAACATCTGCCCTCTTCGAGAGCGCAACGACCACTGCTTGTTCGTATTGACACATCGGCTAACGCATCCAGTGTTGAGACGTTGCGTTGGAGCATGTATCTGAGAGGTGGGGAGAATGTATTTAAGAAGCAGACGAGTGTTGCTTTTGTTAGCTCTGCAGCAGTTAGCATTTGGTAGAGTGTTATTCAGTTCGTAATAGAAGGAAGATGGTGAGTGCATTTTTCTGTTGGAAATTGTTTATATTTCCATACATATTTTCATCATGTCCGTTTCAGAAGTATACGTACATAAAATCCGCGGAAATCCGCACTACCACCGTAGAATTGGCCGCGGTGGTAGTGCGCCCGACTCACGATCAGAAGATCGTGGGTTCGATTCCTACCTCGATCAGATATTTTTCTTGAGAGAAT
>WOGP01007992.1:0-11444 GCA_015342065.1 Leptinotarsa undecemlineata
GGGAAGGGTGGAAGACAGCCTCCGGCTAACCCGATCCCCTTTGTGTCTAAAATGTATTTTTTATGCACAATAAATGTATTATTATTATTATTATTATAACTTGACGCAGCCTAGTGAGCCATTACGCGTCGCGTCTACTGTAAGACAACGAGGGACGATGAGCGGGGGTAGAGGGGGCTTAAGAGATGGAGCGCTATCGCCGAGAAAACGACCCGAATGCGGGCAGACGTAAGGGGGCAGAAATCGTTGACGGTTGTGTTAGTTTTGTGAATTTCTTCATAGGTAACATAATTAGATTCTTGAATCTATTCATTACTTAGTGCAATTGGCATATTTTTTGAGTTATTGTATGTTTAAAGTAAAAATATGAATTATTACTGTCGCCTGCTCTTATATTAACGTACAGTTGAAGCTACTGAACCTAGAGTCTTGAAATATGCAGGTATGATTTTTGTATAGCATAAATAATGAGCATCAAGAAAGATAATCAGGAATTTACACCCCTAAGGGGGAAACATAGGGGTCCACAAATTGTATTGAATTTGGTCAGTTTTGAAGTTGGAAACCTGACGTTTTGGGGTAAGAAATAATAATGTAACTATTTTTTTGAAATGGTCTGTCACGAAACAATGTGACAAACAAATTCTACGTGGGCTAAGCCGCGGGCAACAACTAGTTATTTCCAAAAAAGTTTTCATTACGATAAAGCGATGCGGTTTCATGTGGAACATCTTGTATTTCAAAAGAAAATTATACTGCCTGTTTCTGTTTGTAATCTAGATATGTCTGTTCAACTGTAAGGTTAAGATATTTATTGTATTTGATGGTTTTATTGCAGAATAAAATTTGGAGATTACTGATTGACTACCTCTGTTTCAGTCAGAGGTACATGTGGGGGCTTTGTTTCTCAAAATTGCAGCTACTTTGAAAGCCCGAACTATCCCGACTATTATCCTCCTGGAGGTGGCGTTATTATTCCAACGACCTTGCCGCCCCCAACTTCCAGTCAATCGCCTACTCCAGATCCAAGATTTCCTCTGAATTCATACAAAATGGAAAGCAGACAAAGTGACCCTTCCTTATTATGTACGTTCAGTGTATACAAAATTAATGGAAAGGTTTCGAAGATGAAAATCGATTTCCTCGATTTGGAGGTGAGATTATCGTATAGTGGACTGTTCAAAAAATAAGGTGAATGTTCAAATTTCGCGAGCTACGTACATTCGATTAGCGATTTTACTTTTCATTTATTTTTTTATGTTGGTTGGTTTTAGCTGTTTAGCATGTTTAGTTTGTTGGTGAGAGGCATAGAAGTTATTAGTGTTTTGCGTGTTTGGCGATTTTTTCTGCTATCGAAAAAAATGGATCAGAGAATTTGCATCAGAGGTTGTGTGGAAATTGGATTTTAATGCTCAAACACACTTAAAAATGTTGACAGTAGCATACGGTGATTGTACTCTGAGTAGAAAACAAATAGTAAAAGCTTTTCACAGAAGGTCGAGAAAATGTGAATGACGACGCCTGCCCTGTATCATATAAGAATAAGAATTCATTTAAAAAGACTGTGGGAAGTTTGTGATTGATAAGCTTATTTTTGTCTTTCTTATATTTTTTATTTATATCTTATGTTAATTTGTTAATTATTTTGTTAAAATATGCAATGTCGTAAACAAGTAAATAAATGAATAAATAATATTGAGAAAGTGAAGAAAGTTGTGCAGAATCGTCGAATTAGTTGATGAAGATATCGGCATGTCGGTTGGCTCAAGCTATGCCTTTTTTCTCAAATTTTGGGCAAAAAGCGTGTGGTAGCGAAGTTATTGACCAAACAAACTGTCGCATTAGCATCGCTCAGGAATTGTTGAATGACAGCGATATAGATTTGCTTGAAAGGGTCATAACTGGTGACGAATCATGGGTATATGGTTATAACCTTGAAATGAAAGTCCAATCGTCCCAATGGAAGAGCCCAGGAGAGCTAATACCAAAAAAAAAAAACGCCAAGTTCAATCAAATTTCAAGGTTTTGCTTATTGTTTTCTTTGATCACCAAAGCGTAGCGCAAAAACAACACCGTGGTCATGTCGCAGTCACCGTATTCACCGGATTTGGCCTCTTGAGACTTTTTGATGTTCTCAAGATTGAAGAAACCCATGAAAGGACGGCGTTTTGCGGCGATTGAGGCCGCTATAAGAGTTCCAGGAGATATCAAAAACTGCCTACCAGAGCATTGGAAAAACGCTAGTGTATTATATCAAAGAGGGGACAAAGTAGAAATTGATGCATACAAAAATATTTTTGAGAAAAATGAAAATTCAACTTATTTTTTGAACAGACAGCGTAGGTGTGGTAATTATAATCATTATTATTGGTAGAGACGGTATATTGTACTGCGAAATTAATATTTTCAAATCTATAACTAATACTGAATATTTTACTCTTATAATATGGTTATTGACAGGTAAGAAACAGAGAAAAACCCAATAAATTTACAAATGAACTTCATAGAATAACAATATATCGAGAAGTGAGTGAAAAAGAGCAGAAAAAAATCAGTTCAGAAATTCATTACTGAAAGGGCGTTGATTAGAAAATGAAAACTTAACTAAAAAGCCATAGGCGTAACATTCTTGACAAAGGTTTCATGAGTATTACTTGTAAAATAAAGTTTATATTAAATTATTTTTTTATTGTGAGGTGCAGAGCACACTAAGCAGCTGAGTAGGCTAAATGATTTCTTTAAGTCGATAAAATAAAAAAAAAGTTGAGTAAGAAGATAAATTGAAAAACAAGAAGAATTGGAGAAATGATAAAGTATATAAATTAAATAATGCAAGAAAGGGACCAAAAAGACAATGAGCAAGTTTCATTATATTGGTAAGAGTACCTTTTGAATAAAACTATTCAATGTTAACTTATTTTCGATAAAAATGTTTTACGCAATTTAAGGTGGAATTGAAGAATTGCAGAAAGGTAGAAGAAAAAATACAGCATGTCAAATGACAAATACAATTGAAGAATCCAAAAGATTGAGATTGAACTTTCTAAGGTTGAAGAAGGAAATAAGAAATCAAAAGAATTTATGAATCTGAAAATACCCAATGCAAGACTAAATATTGAAATAGGTATTTCTTCTTAATGTACGATTTTTAGCACGGGTTGGACGATAGAAAGTGAAAGTCGATAGTTCGGACTCTGGTCTAGAATGTGGGTGGCATGAAATCTATGAACAGTGTCAACATTCCCATGAAATTTGCGAACACTTTCACGAGATAATTTCCTGCAAATTTCTAACCGAAATCATTGCGCTGTATCAGAAACTGAAATTGTACCCTTTTGGATATAAATAGAGGCCAATTTTAAAATTGGATTACATAATTGCAATTTTCAAAAGGATCTCAATTTTTTTAAATGAAATGCAGCCCATGGTACTAACAAATAATGAATCGTCAAAATCATTTGAGTGATTTTTGAGTTTATGTATAACAAACAGAAAATATTTATTTTTTTTATTGTTCAGAACTATCAACGGTATTGAAATTTTATTCATCAGGCATTTGCCTGTATAATATATGAACTTATCATGTGAAAAAAATGTTTGTATTTCATCAGTGACTTCAAAAATAATTTACTTGTTTTCATATATTAATATAGGAACTTTTTACCTATTAGAATGGTATCTACTTTCAAACAATGATAGACTGAAAATATATCACTTCCATTTTTAATTAATAAAATACTTGAACTGTGTATTTTTGCTAATTGAAGTTCAGTTTCACTCTAATCGTAAATTATTTCTAGCTGACCGGACCTACCAATGGAACTTGTATCAATGAAAGACTGGTAATTTCAGGACAAAATATGAATGATATAATTCCCACAATTTGTGGATATAATACAGGACAGTCCAGTGAGTATTGGTGGAAAAAATGCTATTTCATATTTGAATGTATCCAAATTTTGCCTGCAGTAATAATATATCATGAAATTAGTTCATATTATAGGACATCATTGCATAAGTGATTTTAAGGACATGGACGTAGTGAGTGCGCTAATTTCACGAGTTTCATATAGCATTGTAACGTCATCAGGAATACGTTTTAACGTACAAATTAGTCTGAAGATATTTGAAACTTGTTCAACAGAAATATTTTGGAAGTTGCCTCCGAAATATCGAATATGCTTTCTGACGATCAGGACGACTGATTGTCGTGTTGAGCGAAACTAGGCTTTTGAGTCTCCAAAATCGGAAGTGTGCTGCTTCTTTCAAATGAGTTTCAATAGCTTGTTCAGTCTGACCAATTCATTTTTTAACAAAATTTTCATATATTTCGGACTTTTCATTTTCCAACATTTCGTTTTTGGTGTGACCTAATATTTGGTGAAAAGAGCGAGCAGTTTCGTAGGATAGCTGTTTACGTTCAACTTTTAAAAATGGGATCTAATTCGTTAGTATATCGTGTTTCAATTTGTGAACTTGCAGTCAATAGCTGGACTGTTACAAAGAAAATTATTTGTTATATGTCAATCTTTCGGTATATTTCACACCTTCGTCAAGACAACTACAATAATAAGATTATATATGTGATATTGATGATTTATTTATTTTGTGGAAATTCATCTACAATTAAATGATATAGATCAAATACTTCGTCTAATTTCCACTTACTTAATGTATTGATATTGATAAGACCAAGGTTTCGGTTTTTACACTATTCTCAAGTATCTTAAGATACTTGAGAATGGTGTAAAAACGGAAACATTAGTCGTATTGATATCAATACATCAAGTAAGTGGAAATTAGACAAAGTATTTTATCTATATCGTTTAATTGAAGATTATATATCTTGTAAAAAATATATTGATATGCAGAACTTACTAACGTGAGAATAAACTATAAAATGGTTCAAAAACAGATAGAAAAAACATGAAATGATGACAGTTGATCAAAATTTGACTGACAATGTTATGAGGGAAAATTCTGAATAATATTCGAATTCCTAGATCTATTATTTTCTTTATCATATTTCAGTAGGTATATGTGTAAATTTTGCTGATACCTGATATTGCTGATATTTTTTTAGTTTTATTGATTCCTCTATCTAAAATATGTGGGTTTTCAAAATTCATGTTATGATCCTCCGAATTAACATGTTATATTGATGCACAAGAATTAACATTTCATCTACAGTCGCTCTTATGGGAAGTGACGCGGCTACTTACAGGTCTAAATATTTGTCCTATATATTTTTAAGAACAATCTATACAAGGAAATTTGTATACTAAATTGGATTTTTGTTTATTGGAAATTGTAGTTTTTAGTTTACTGTATATTTAAGATACAGTAGTGACATTTGTTTGGGATATTTTGAGGTTATTATTTCGGAATACATTAATTAATTTTGGTGTCATTTTTTGAGTATTTGGGAGCGATTTACATATGAATGAAGGTTGTGGTGTTCAGCTTCTTCATTATTTTGAAGGTTTGTTCATTCACAACATAAAATTCTGTTTACTAAAGATTTAGGATAAGAATTTTGGATCAGAATTTTACTAAAATTAGACAAACTTTTGTTTCGTAAATCGGGATGGGTAATTTTGATGATTCTGTTTTTTAATGATTTTAATAAATTAATTTTCATTTTATACGGATGATAGAAATGGTAATTAATAAATCTGTTACTTGATGTTGGTTTTCTGTACCATTCAGTGATGATAATATTTTGTTCTGATCTCAATAACTTCATATCGAGGAAGGAATGGAGTTGTTTGTTTCCTCTTCAATAGTAAACTGGATATTGAGCTCCAAAGTTATTGACTGAAACTGTAATCAACTGAGATTTGATAATAATTGCAAAACCTGCAAAATATATGTCAAACTGAATTGAAAGGGGAATATTTTCGGGAAATATTAGTTTTTGGGAAAGAAAAGTTTTGGCTTTCTACTTTTCCCTCTTTATACAAAAATTCCATATTGAATGTTTGGAGTGTAAAGGTATTTTTTCCAGTGTTTATCTGAAAGTAATTTATATGCATGATTTACACATCGTTGTAAAAAGTTTATTTACAAATGGATTGATTTCTTCCTCCCCTGAAAAAGATGGTAGAAAGAAAAAAAGCGTTTGGGAAAAGAATATTTTAGCGTTCTATTTCTTCATCTTTATAAAAAAATCAATAAATTGATTGCTTTCTTCTGTTCTTTCGAAAATTCCCACATTTTTTTATATAAAGATAGAGAAGAAGAAAGCTAAAACATTTCTTTTCCAAAAATTATTCTCTCTTTGAAATATATCCCTCTCAATTTGACCAAAACCTCTGTTTCACATTAATTGAAAAATGAAATACAACATTATCATTATTCTATTGCAATGCAGCTATTTGTATGGAACGCCGTTTTACTTTTTATTGTCACTAATATTCATTCCTCAATTTATTCACCTAACAATGTATTTGTTTAAATTTAATTGATTAAATTGACATATTAAAAACAATTGTTTGAAAACATTGTTCAATTTTAAATAACACTTGATTTAAAATGTTATATGAATAAAATTGTTATTGATTCCGAAGAAAAATATTGGAAAATGGAACGCCAATTTACTATATATTATGCTGAAAAATAATCTATATACATATAGTTCAACTCAGCAACGAACAAACATATTTATTCAACAGTCAATGGAATGTATTATTCGAGTAAATTCAACAAACGTTTCAATTCCGCATATAATTTTGACCTTTGAATAAAATGTAAGTTATTTATATGATTGTTGAATTATAATGAAACTCTAAATTCACTTTCTAAAAGTAAGTAACAGAGGCGACACACGTTGTCTACCGACAGTCCGAGTCTCTGCATATGATGATTCAAATGACAGTGACCTGTAAGAAGGCTTGTACGACATTGTAGTTCATCTCTACTGTAGTCCAACAACTGTTTGGTATCAAGTTTTGAAGGGTGAATCAACGCCTTGGAGTGAGCCAATTCAGGAAAATTCTGCCAGAAGTTCATAAATCTTCTTGCCATCCAGGTGTTCAATGTTCGTTTGGCAAAGCCTAAAGCGATGTCAATGACAGGTTTTGGGCCGATGAAGCTGTTTGCAGCACCCTCGTTTGCAAGGGAGTCAGCAACCTCATTGCATTCCAGGCCAGTATGGCCAGGAATCCGGACCAGAGACAATCTGTTGAGTCTTTCTATCAAGGAGAGTCGTTTTTGGTAATTTGCCACCAATTCAGACGTTGTTCGGTAGCGGCCAAGAGCTTGATTGTCCGAGAATATTTGTATTGACTTGTGTATGAGGTTGGAGTCTTCCAATCTCTCCGCACCAAATTTAATAGCGTGAGTTTCCGCTTGATATACAGCCGCATATGTTCCTAAGTTGCTATCTCTGTGCTGGGTCTGCGGCTGAAAACACCTGCACCAGAACCGGAAGGTGTTTTTGATCCATCTGTGAACCAACAACTATCTGCTCCTAATATTTTTTCTCCGAAGGATCCAGTCCTCTGTGCTCGGGAGCAGTACTTTATAATGTAGTTCGTAGTTGACAGTTGGTGGGATAATGTCAGAGGTCATTTCCAGAATGGTGTATTTCCAGTGTCAACCAATAGTCTGTTGCTTTCTGCATTAGATTGATTTGCGGAATTGGCAATGTGCACAAGTCTGTATGCATTCTATCTTGCCTCTCTCTCCAGAAAATGTGCAGAGTGAGTAGTTCTAGAAGAATCTCCATGGCCACTGACGGTGAGGTACTGATGGCGTCACTGATGCTCAGGCAAGCCTGTCTCTGTAAGCTAGAGAGCTTCGCCTGGGCCGTTTTCTATAAAGCCTTCGGTCCCCAGGCAATTGCACCATAAGTGATTATTGGTCTGACAATCATCACATAAATCCATTGGATTTGTTTGGGACCTAAATCCCAAGTATAACCATAAATCTTGCGGCATGTCCATAGGGACAATCTGACTTTGTTTAAAACTTTTTCCAAGAGAGCGTTCCAGGTGACTTTTCTATCAAGAATAATACTACTTTCACTTTTCGTTCCAAATGGAATGACCTCACCATTGAGCGAAAGTGGCATTAGATCGTCAAATTTTCTCCTTCTGGTGAAGGGAATTATCACAGATTTACTGGGGTTAACAGACACCTGTTCCCTCAGGCACTAATTGTGAACAACGTCCATCGTGCTCTGGAGGATATTACAAGCTATCCTTCCCGACGTGGACCTTGCGAAGATGAAAAGATCATCTGCATAAGCTTGCAGATCTACTTTTCTTCTTTGGATGACATCAAGCATACTACTCATCAGGAGCGACCAAATGCTCCTTCAATATCAAGAAATACAGCCACCGTAATCTCCTTGTTGTCAAGGAATTGGGAGATTTTCTCTAAAAGATTGTTTGATGCTAAATCTGTCGATTTGCCGGTTTGATAAGCATACTGATGGTTATTCAGGGGGAATTGAATGTAATTCCACCCTCCTGTTGTGTCCGACCAATATCCTGTCAAGTCCTCAGTAGCTTCCTTGTATTTACGCCTCGCAATTTCTGGTGTTTCATATTAGATACTGCCAAATTCCTTCATTTTTGTCGACATGTGGAGAATATGTGTTTGATGTAAGTTACCTTCTGTGCTATGATCCTGATTTTAATTTTCCCATCTTTCAAGCATTCCACCTTCAAGGTAACAATTGAATTGAAAATTCGGTATCCAGGGACTTTCATGTGCCATCATGTGTCATCAAGATATCAATGTTATATATTAAAAGAAATCCTAGGTATCACGAGTGAATCGTTTAGACGTAGTCTCACTTTCTTAGCTGCTGAATTGGTCTTTGAATCACTGGGATTCAGGATACGGCTTTCGTTATTTTTTGAAGCCCATTGACCACGAGTTCCTCTATATTCTGCTAGATACTTTGTATATACTGATTCATCTAATGACTAATTAGGTATCACCAGGATACTACAACCAACAAAAATGAGGTGTTGAATGTTTTATGTTGGTGACAGCAAACAATATACTTGTAATCTTGTTTAGTTGATCTAACTCCTATCTTTTCGTGCTAGCAATACCAACCCTGCTACAATTAGTTAGTTTCAAGCAATAAGATGGAAACATCTGCTGACTCAGGCCCATTTTTTCTTCTTGGTTCAGTTTGATGTGGAGGGTGAGCTTCTTTGAATTCACATATACATCTTCGAATTTTCATTTGTCATTCTCATTCAACTAATTCTGAGGCCAGAAATATATGAAATGCATTCAGCAGGAAAATTTAATGAAAAATTTGACAACAGGCTTAATGCGTTACTGATTGTGTTTATTTAATCTTAAATCGCAGTCAAGAAAGAACTTATTACATTATTAGCTATAATCAAATTCAATCAATATAATTAAAATCTGATGTCTATCGGGTTTTTGATACTTTTAGTTTACGTAGACGTTTCAACGATGTCAGGACCTCTTCAGTTGATGGTTCTATCGAACGTTTCTTATAGAAAAAGATTTCGATTTCGTATTTGCCAGTATGCAGACTCATGTTTGGAGCCTACCAGTAATTGTTTACAATATTACACTGGAGTTACAGGAACTATTTCTTCTTTCAACTACGACCAAGTTTCAATGTTTAATAGAAGTGTTCCTGTATATTTTGTAAGTGAACTTATTAATACTGAAGTTCAATTACTTGTGATACTTTCCCTGTTATTTGAAAACAATAGATTAACTTTTTCAGAATAATCTGAACTACGCCATTTGCATAAGACGAGAAGCAGGTTTCTGTTCGATCACTTATACAAATGTCAGGAATGGAGTAGAATATCCATTTGAACTCCGGAACGTAGGTAATGGTGAGTTATCAAAAAATCGAGTAAAAGTTCATGAAATTTTGACTATTAAGATACATTAGGTATGAGTATTGTAACCCCATTTCAGTATGCACGAAAATTATTCCGTATGATCATATTTTCTTCATTTCTTCATGAATATATAGTTCTTGCTGAATTTTAACACAAAAAAATATTTGCTCTCCAAAATATAGTGAACGTTATTTTTGAATCACATTGTAATGTAGGTCAATTGAAGTTTCGAATTTTAGATGGTGTTTCAACTTTACCAAGAGGAATCGCTGGTGTAGATACCATTGATTGTCCAGATGATTATATTGTGGTTGCAGGAACGAGATTATGTGGTTACAAATTCAATGATGGATCGAATTCAAATTTTACACTTAATGCACCGGTTACAGGTGAGATTTGTGATTGCATCTGAAAATATTCTTTGATCTAACTGTTTGTATTTGATAAAACCAACCTTAGTGACAATTTGTTGAACTGATACAATTTTTTTATATAACAACAACATATTTTTCTATAGTCGGGTATTTGAGGACTTTAGTTCGAAAATTAACTGAAATTTTCTGCTTTATTTATTGTAGAATATTGACAGTTCATACTGTAACAGGGATGAATTTTATGTGCGTTGTGGAAGAGCCAAAGGCTTTAGAAATATCAAGCGCAACATAACTTGACTCTCCATATTTCTCGATTGCATTATTCCAAATATGGGTGGCATACGGTAGAAGGTCGCTTGTTGATCTTTGTTTCCGAAAGCCATATTGATTATCGCTCAAGATGTTGAAGCCTTCAAAACATTGAAGGATATGGTGGTTTTCGGCTTTTTACATGATTTTAGATATCACTGATAGCAAAGCGACTAGTCTATAGTTGTTTAGAAGCAATTTTCCAACAAGAACGAATAACCCCTTCCTTGAAAGACAGGTCGAAAAGTCTGCAAAATACTGGTGCGAGTTCATTGGCGCACTTTTCAAGTATGATGATTGGCACTTCATCAAGACCAGACGCCTTGCTGATATTAAGCTATTCCAAAATTCGTCCGACTAGACGTTGTCGACAATTAATTTCAGACACTGTGGTTTCTAGTGTGGCAATAGTGGGTGGTGCCTTTCCCAAAAATGGACTGTGGAGTGGCACGCAAATTGTTCAGCTAGTAGATTTACTTTTTCTATGGCTGTTGTTGCAATTGAATTATCCGCTTGTGTTGTTGGTGGAATTGTGGATGTTGTAAAGTTTTGACTAACAGCTTTAGCTACCGACCATAAGGATCTAGAACCATTGGGATTGGCAAGCAGTTTATTCCTAATTCTCTGATTGTGGAGAGTATATGGAAGGTAGGGACTAATGGGACTTTCATTCAAACACGTTCGAAAAACAAAATTACTCTATTTCACAAATCGTCAAGCTTTCGTCTCTGAATAAATACTTCGTCAGGACGAACTAATTCGAGTTTGACAATTCAAAATTGAATATTGAGAAAACTACACATATCGTAGATATGCGCAAATTTTGTGAAATTTTTTCAATATTCAATATTAATTATAAAACTCAGATTACTTCGTCCTGCTTGACGATTGGTGAAATAGAGTAAGTTTG
>WOGP01007993.1:0-11444 GCA_015342065.1 Leptinotarsa undecemlineata
GTGAATCAGCCTGTATTATTAAGGAAAATATAAGCAAGGAGATTGAAAGTGTTTCTTTTTTTGCATGGGAAATTGATTAAACTACCGATATTACCTGTACAATCACAGCTTTCAATCGTTTTTGGATATGTCAAAGATAGTAATGTGGTAGAACGTTTTATGGGTGTTCATGATGTTTCATCTGGGCGCACAGCTGACAATTTGTTTAATTTTTTAATTCGTAAGTGGGACACCTATAATTTTAGGCAAAAGTTAATTGCGCAAACCTATGATGGGGCTGCGGTCATGGCCGACCATTTAAATGGTTTACAAACTAAAATAAAGTCCATAGCTCCTCATAGCACTTTTTATGCATTGCCATGTCCATGCCCTAACTTTAGTATTAAGCAAAGCATGCAACAACAAACAAATTTTCGCGCCCCCGGCGGACTTTTTTGTGTGTATATAGTCTATATGACTTTAGCCTCCCCTGTTCTCCAATGCACGAGCCGTCACTGATCATCAGTGAATATGTAGTGTAACGATTAATTTATTTGTAACATAATTATTTGAATGAATATTTAAAATATTATTGATCAGGAAACAAAAAATCAATGTAATGAACGTTTTTTATATCATTTTTATAGGTCCGTAGACTAAGATCAACAGTATACTTCATGGATCGAGATTTGGAAGACAAGGGTAACGTCCTAAAAATTGACCAACACAACAGCGCTCTGACAAATACCAGTTTGAATCTGAGCATATACCACGGCATGACTCCATTAGATCCTGCTAACATAACCCTTCAGGAATGGGAACAGTTCACCAATCAAAACATCGAGAAGGCCGCGAAAGAAATCAACAGCGCCCGACAACTTCGATCCTACGTGGATATTTTACTGAAACAAGTCTTCGAAGATCTAACCGCCCAATTCCACAGTGTCAATAACGCTTTTCGTTACAGAATAGAAGAGCTCAAAGAAGCGAAAACGAAAATGGAAATACAACATTCGGAAATTGTAAGACAAGCAAATGAAATGACAAGAACAATGACGCGTTTAAAAAAGGCGATTAGCGAAAAGGAAGGATACATGGCCTTGGCGCACACCAGACTCGGAAATAGAGCTCAAAGGCCAGGAGTAGAATTATGTAAAGATTTGGTAGAGATTTCACTAGTGAACGAGGTAGCAGAGATGAGAGAAAATCTTGCAATATTACAACTGAAGTTAGCCGAGGCACAAGCTTCCCTGAGATACTTATTAAAAACACAGATACAGCTAGAAGAAGATCTTAATGTGAAGACGAATTCCTTAAAAATTGATGAAGTGGACTGTATGACTTTAAGACAAATTATGGATTACCATAATTATTAAATAAACAAGTACTGGCTTCGAATGTTTGTTTGTACCAGAACTTCATATTATTTTCAATAAACAGATATAATATTAGCATCCTCAGATTACACCTTTAAAATAATGAAAACGTAATTCGGTTTCCGCCCCCTGAAAAGTTTTTCCGATTTAGAAATTCTTGTTCTTTCATTTATTTTATTCAACTTTATAATTTTTTCACTTTGAATTCTATACAGTTCACAAATTGGACGGACGACGATTCATCTCTGTGGCAGTACAGTTTGTAAACACTTTGATTCAATTGAAGTATTTTCTGTAATTCCTCAGAAAACCCTATGGTTCTCCCGGCCGGAGATGCTAACTTTTGTTATGGCTCTGGTGTGAAATTATATAATATTATCAACTAATGAAATTGTGAGAAAAACCCAAATTGAATAATTAAATAAAATTTTTCAATTCAACCATAAAAATGAACAACGAAAAAATTGAACAGGTGAAAAAGTGTAAAAAAGTGCATTTACTGGAAAGGTTGAATAAAAAAGTATCTAAATTTTCAAAACTTATCATTTGTCCGTCAGTACTTTCACCAGATTTTGATTATTGCAGTACAATTCTGTTTTTTATTTGAATAATTTTATTTTCAATAATCACGAAATAGTACTGAGGCAAAACTGAATTGTAGTGAACTTACCATTATCAAAGAAATATCAATTACTTTATTGTTGACTTACGTAACACAGAATATTAACTATATTACAGTTGAAAAACAATATGTTACCAGACGTAAACAAAGTAGAATGCATATTTTGACTAATATTTAACGTTGACGTTTAAAATCATCTATCATTATAAGAGTGAAAAGTAAAACAAAAATAAAATGTAGCTTTCCAGTAACTATTTGAAACTCAGCATATTTAGTCGACTTATTTTAGGTTTTATTTAAAATTTGAAATTCAGTATACGCACTGCACTGTACACTTGCTAAGATCGGCCATATATATTACTTATATATATTACCATATATATTATAACTTTTCTCACCGATTAATTAATATATATTAGCAATATATGCTCATGGTACTCATAGAATTTTTTTAAATGATTTTTATATGAACAGTAATTTGAAAATTAAATCACCATTTAGTATAGTGCTATTTCTATTCATCAGTTCACCTTCAGAATTGAATGCTCATAAAAAAATATAAACGTTGTGCATATATTCAAAAATGAGTTTACTGAATGTATTGAATTTTATATACCAAATTAAAATATTCAATGTAACATGATTAGTATGCAACATTCAACTCATTATAACATATAGTTACTTAACACAGACAATTTAATCATATTTACTAATAGTTATTAACTTCTACTGATTCACTTGTCCTTTAAGGCCCTCTAATGTTAATTTTAAATGCTACTGAATTATTGCTAAATCAAGCAACTGGAAATTGTAATAGAAAATGTATATGAATTCAAAGAAAAAAATATTTGGTTGTACACTTACATTTTGAATTCAGGATATTGCTTGTATCTGTTGAATTCTTCTTGCCACTCTTCTTCAGATCTTGGCATTTTTTCTCCCAACAATTTCCATGTCACCATTGACAATCCAGATTCTGTTAATCTTGTTACGCCCCCTATATGATTTAAAAAAAAATATTGAATACTTTTATTAGTTATTAATTTTGGTCTAAAATATTCATATTTCCAGAAGTGACAGACTAAAAAACAATAACAAGTGATATTTTATTTCGCATATTCTTCATCAACTTCTATTTGAACATTTGATGGTTACGTTTGATGTAAGGGTTTATCAAAATGAAAATAAATATGAGTTGGTCAAATTCGTTTTATTCAATTCCACATTATAATTACAAATAAAATATCACAGCAACCGATGGATTTCAAGTTAACAATTATTCACTTAACAGTTTTTTTTATTACCTCATCTAACACCATACAAATACTAACCAACACAATATAATATGTTGTTACTATACCTATAACAACAGCTACAAAAACCATGCCACTACAAGTTAGCAGCCAATAGCCAACTGCCTTCTGGCCCTTATTGGAAACATCTGAATTCAATCTTACTGCCACAGTTGCATTCTTACGCCAAAAATTAACAAACTAGAAAAAAGAAGAATTAGAAAATACAAAATACACTAATGACTTTCAAATAATCAAGGAGAAAAAATATTAGGAATATTATACCAAGGTTCAGTGAAATTACGCTGATAATTTGAAAATGAATTTGTTTTCGAAGAACACTGCATTGTAATATGTATCTTAGGACTCAGTATTGAGTCCTAAGTGACCGCAGACCACCTTTCCTTGAAGAATGTTATCTACTTCCTCCTGCTCAGAAAGGTATGGAATGTATTAATTTTTCATCGAAGTTGTACAATTTCAAGTTGTTATTCAGAAGCCATGAGAGACACACTCAAATGCCTCTGCCATTTTCCATAAATATAATTGTATTCATTACAAGAGTTATTGACTTGATAAGTGGATTTTGGGACCTCTAGCTTGAAATGAACCTATTGAATTCAATTTTATTGCTACTTTTCAAGCTGTATATGATAGCATTAACAGATTTTCAATATGTTTTGTCTTCGAAAAGTAATGACTATTTTCACTTCTTTATATAGATCACTTTTTATATTTCAGCTTTTTTTTAACAATTATTCCACTGATAGTTGCCATTTTGACCTCCTTATCTTGGACATCCTGTATACTTGTACAAAGAAGAATAAAGTGTTATTAGTATTTTTTGTATTCCTGAAAATCAAATTAATATTGTATTTATTCAAAAACATGATTCTAAATTTGTTTTTTCAATAATTTTAGCTAGAGTAGGTCTTGGCGATATTGAATGCAAGGCAACTGATGACACTAACCAAGTTGGTATAACAAACATCGCAGGGTTTGAGTTCGGTTCATTCTTCACCAGAGTATAAAAGTATTATAACCGACATTTTCAGGAGGTTATTTTTTCAGATTCGTTTTGCTTCAAAGATTCCAGTTCTATCTCTTAACCTCGCTCTTAACTTATCTAAACTATTACAACTAATAATCACCTTGAAGTTTTTAGTTGGTCGTTTGAAAACTGATGACATGTATGTTCTTGATATTCCATTTTGTACCAGATTTCTTGATGAAATTCCCAAGAGTTGTTTACTTTGAGATATAAGTGAGGAATTTTTGCAATATCTTGATATATTCAACATTTCTCAGGAAAAATATCTGAAAAAAAGACAAGATTCACAAAAAATTATTTCATCACAACACACAGTAAATTACTCATATAAAATGGCATAACTGGTGATTATTGAAATTTGAAGTGTTAATACAAGATAAAATTTTGATTATGTGATAATGTAGATTGTAAGGTTAAGTTGGTTCAATCAGTCTAAACAGATCAAAAAAATAACTGATGGTTCAACATTATTAAATATAATTCAATATTTTTGCTGAAAATGGAAGATAAATCTAAAGTGAAACCTACTATAATAGCAGATATTTTTGGGACCATGGAATATGGACAAAATTTTGAAAATTTAAACACAGCCATTGTAAGCATAATTATAATAAATGAAAATACAATTATTAATTTTGACAATAACCTATATTTTGAAGGAATGGTTTAAAAATAACGAAAATTCATTTTTCACTTATATTGAGAAAAGTAGCGAAGCTCCGGTGGGAACACCAACAAAACTGAATGATTGTATCACTGGTGAAATTCTATACAAAATCTTTGTACCTGAAATTGACACTATAACAAACGTTTTGATGAAATGCAACGAAAAAACCAAATGGATTGATGTGAATTCTTTTCAGAGAACGAAGATACTAAAAAAGTAAGTTTCTTTTTAATATTTCCCAAGGTTGCACAATGCTTTTATTAATTTTCAGACTGGCATCAGAAATAGAGAAAAGTATTGAATTGTTTGCCCAAATAGAATGTATTTCTCGTGGAATTTTATCAAGAGATACCAAAAACAAAGCAGTGCCTTTACTAGCCCAATATTTTCATTATTACTCGGTTATTGCCTTCTCTTGTAAAGCCGATAATCCAAAGTGGAAACCAAAAGGTATATATATATATATATATAATATATCTACGGCTTATCTTGTTTTCTAATTATTCAATTTGCAGTTTTGTCAATCTTGCAAATAATAAAAATATTTTCAAACATTCGGTATACTAATGAAAATCAAACTTGGATACTTTTTTTCTTCAAATTTGCATGCATATTCCAGCCAGAAGCATATATTGAAGTGTAAGCTATAGACAACAAACTTCTTTCTGCTTGCATGTACACTTTGCACTATGTAACATAAGTCTCTCTGCCCGGACTGTTCCTAGTAGTCAGGAAACAGTCACCCAACCGAATATTGAACATGATGTCTCATGTAAACTTTTTCAGTCCTCAACTGACTCACTGATTTTTGACGATTCGGAGCAGTACAAACTAAGAACCAGAATAAATCTTTAGGAGTATTCAGGTTTGCAGTTCGAACGATTGTAGAACGGTTCAGAATAGTTACCCAGCTGATTTTAAAATATAGTAAGTAAGCTGTGGTAGAATCGCCCAAAACATTTCAAGTCTCAACTGTGCGACTACATTTGACAGTTCCAAACCCGTTCAAATAGTGAACCTGAATACGGCTACCACAGAATATGGGAACTACAACAGCTGTCAACTTCTCTTTGAACCGTAGATACATAAGACTTATGCTTTGCCATTTATAATATGGATTTAACGTTGAGTTGAAGACAGCATTGAAGCACATTGTGAATCAACTAGATGGTATATTTTATAGCATATTTTAACAAAATGGATGAAATATATACTCAACCCATTCTAGAGAGCAATATTTCTCCTGTTTATTGTGATTTCATTATATTATTTCTCAACCATATGCCGATTTCCAAATTTTATTCATAACTGCCTGGATTTATCAATTTCCGTTTACTAAACATATTATAAATAATAATAGAAAATAACTATTGTCTAATTTCTACTAAGATTTTCATTTGTTACGACCGCATTCGGTTTATTAAACCATTTTCAAGTAAACTGGGGTTTTGACAAATATTTCATTGAATATACAGACAATGTCTATTTGTCACCTGCAATAGGTACCTGAAATAACAAAAATGAATATTTTTTTCCGTTAACCAACTGTCGCACCTCTACGAACGACAACCCTCAGAAGTTGAAACTTGCGAGCTGAGGACTAACGAGTTCTTACCTTTTAACGTGTAATTCCTAACACGAGTTGGACAGTAGCAAGTGAAAATCGATCGTTCATCATGCGGCTGGAACCACCGACCAACATAACGGTCGATTTGAGTAAGTGAACAAAGCACCCACGTCGAACCCATCGGCTGCCAACCTAATTTTCAAATCGGATGAACTATCACATCGAGAGAAAAATCGAAAGCCTATGTCTATTCTACTTCCAAATCGGAGAGAAAAAAATCGGATATTTTTTTCTCTTTATTTCAAGTAACTTCCCTTTTTTTGCAAAAAAAAAACAATAGTACGTATTTGCGGTAACTGAACCTCATTAAACTGGTTGTCCTATGGGATTCCACAAATAGCTTTCCACTAATTTGAATCTCATTTAATCAATAGAATGCAGTACATGGTATGTAGCAACAGCAAGGACGGTAGGGTAAAATCGTACACATCTGATGTCATCGATAGCACCGTTGAAGTTTCCCCATTAGGAAGCATTAGCATCCATGTTATTTTCTTTATATATTGCTGACATACCTACTTGTTTGGATGTTCAATAACACTTTAAAAATACTACTCATCATTGTTAGTTTCAAAAGAAACTGAAGAAGTAACATCAAAATAGTTGCAACATATCCTTCGAAATGCGTGTATAATGAGTAACTCTCAATCAGCTTAATCTAAAAGAAACAAATTTCCGGATGTTTTACACTATGCAACATCCAGAAGTGTAATCTTATTTGTATCCTCCAAAAATAGTCCTACAACCACCCAACTATGGTATCCCAAAGGAAGTTATACTTTCTACAACACCACTTATGCTGCCATTTTTTTTAATTAGAAGAATAATTAAATTCACACGAGATGTTTTCAACTCTTAATATACTTTATTAGGAGTTATTCCAAACAGTTTTATTTTTAATTTGATATAACTGGTTTTCAATCATCTGTGAATACTCACTGACTATTCGGTGTGGTGTGAAAATTATAAGTAATAGATTCTTATTCATGTGTGATGTGTGATTTTTATTACTAAATTTCCTGGTTTCGTTGAAAAATATTGATGAATATTTGATAGAGAAAAATTCTGTATCTGTATCGAACCGCTTGGCTACCGGTCGGTAGCCAGCGGTTCGACGTGGGTGCTTTTTTCACTCATTCGAATTGACTGCCGTGTTGGTCGGTGGTTCAATCCCCAGTCTGCACGATCGACTTTCACTTGCTATCGTCCAATCCGTGTTAGAAATCACACGTTAAAAGGTAAGATCTCGTTAATCCTTAGCTCGCACAAGTTTCGACTTCTGAGGGTTGTCGTTCGTAGGGGTGCGACAGCTGGTTAACGGAAAAACAGATTTTTTTTTAAACAGATGGTTGCATTTTCCTAAAAACTATATTTTTCAGGTATCGCTGTAGGAGTATTTTCAAATGATAATGCTTTGACAAATTTGGGTCTCTTTCTCGCTCCAGCCCTGGCCGCAGGTTATAACATTGTTCTTCAAGTGGGAACCAAACTGGCACCTGCTGCATTTTTAATCAAAGATCTTGCTACATCAGTGGGGTGAGTAGTAATAAATGTAAAGTGGACCTCAATTTTATGTTAAATTTCAGGATACCTGAGGATGCATTTCGTCTTGTACCATCTGATGACTGTGAACTTCTGCCGTATCTGAGTAGTGAAAAAGTGGCTATACTCTCTTTGTTTGTTGATCTAAAGTCTCAGAAATACCTAGGAATCAATAGCAGTGGTAAAAAAATTCTCCAATGTATGTTTTTACAATAAATATTATGTTGCCCAATTCAAAAGTTTCAAAAAATGTTTCAGTATCTTCTTACAAAACGCCTGTGATTGTTTTTGATTGTGCTGATCTGGATTCAGCTTGTGAAGGCGTAATAGCATCATCATGGGGATATCAAAGTTTGGTAGGTAAATGAATTCTTGATTGAATGATGGGAGAAATTATAGATTTACATCTTTGATTTTTTTGACATAATTTTTATTCGTCCTTTCCGGTAAAGAGCATTTTTGGTAGCTTTTATGTAGTGTAATCATTTACCTACATCTTATAGGATGCAGAAATAAAAAGTCGCTCCTCTTAACTTTTGAATGGAACATATATCAAGGTCACACAAAGTTTTAGTGAAAAATCTTTTTTTTTTTCATTCACATGTGAAGATTAGTCTTTTTTGATGAGTTTTTCAACACTCCTTCCAAAATTGGTTAATTTTTGCGAATCGGATCATCAGTTTCTGGGCAGTTATTAATTTTTTTTTTTGAATCTGCTAACAATAAATATCAACTTCGATAAAAATCCATTCAAAACACACTAATATTGACGCCTTTAGATGACAGGTAGTGAAATAAATCTATTGAAAACACTTTCCCCACACCAGAACAGAAATACTGTCTTTCGGCACGTGTTTCGCTAACCAAATCAGCATTATCAGAAAATGACGTCAAGAAACTGTATTTTTTATCTGGTGTGTAGGAAGTGTTTTTAGAAGATACACTTTTTGCTTTTTTTGAGAGGATACGTGAGATCTAAAGTGTACGTTATGCAACCGCAGTCCATTTCAGAACTTTTAGAGGGAATAAGAACCATTTGCAAAGAATTAATCCCAGAAACAGTTCATAATATAAGATATGAATTCAGAAACAGGTTTCATCATTGTCAGGAAGTGAATGGTGGACATTTTGAACATTTATTGGGATGAACTAGCGTGGGTTTTGAACACAATTTTCTTTGAAAGTAAATTTTTGGTTTGTTTGCAAATTCTCAGGATGAATAGCAAACAGCTCTTTTCTAATGAATCGCTGATCTGATTTCCAAAATCAGCTGTTGGATAGAGAGTTGAAAATATCTTAGACTCGAGACTCCCTTTCCATCAAAAGAAAAATGCATCACTATTGTTTCTAATAAAAAAAATTGAAAATGATGCCTTCTCATGTAAACTTTATGCGACCTTGATATCTTGTTCGATTCGAAAGGAACATACTCTACATTACACTATACTAATACGTTCCTTGATGTGCATGCCCTGCAATCAAAATTATATGTAGTAAGTATTTACCGGTCTCCACTGGGTGATGTGGATATATTCTTGAGGTTACTGTATGAACTCCTGAATGATATTTACAAGGTGGGGTGCTATTATGTTATTTGTGGTGATATAAACATTAACTTATTACATGAAACTAAAGTAACTAGGCAAGTGTTATCTATTTTCACTGAATTCAATTTAAGAAATCTTATATCTGAACCCACTCGTGTAACAGATAACTCATACTCTCTAATTGATATTGTTTTCACTAATTTAACACAAAACAATACGACTATATATGACAATCATCTATCAGATCACACATATCAGATTTCCTCTCTGCAGTTTAAATATAATGAAAAAGAAGAAAAATCAACATCCTTTCAAAGAGATTTTTGCGAGAGCAATATTTTAACTTTGGTTAATACCTTGATGAATGAACCCTGGACTGAGATGTATGAGGTACATGATTTTAACAATAAATTTGATAAATTCTACAATACATTTTTGTATCACTTCAATAATGCATTTCCATATAAAAAGAAAAGACTCATAAATAAGAAACGACATTCTTGGTATAATAATGAAATAAAACAAATGCACATCACTTTATGTGAGATGCAAAAAAATTATAAGTGTACGGGAAATGCAATAATAAAAAACAGGTATAAAACTCTCAAAAAATTGTATAATAAAAAAATTAAACAAACCAAAAGAACATATAATGATAATAGGCTTATTAATGCCAGCAATCTTTCAAAGGAATCTTGGAAAATCATTGGAGAGATGAGATGTAAAAACAAAAAGATAAGTTTACCTAACGATATAATTCTTGCAGATGGAAATACAGTAGCTGGTAGTGAGTCTGTGGCTAATGCCTTCAGTAATCACTTCACAAATTTCCACTGCCCTACACCGAACCATAATAATATTAAATTTTCTGCGTACGCAACAAAAACATTTTTTCTGTATCCAACAACACCTGAGGAAATTATTTCTGTAATTCAAAAAACATCCTCAAAACCCGCAGCAGGTATTGATGAAATCAGAGGTGACATTCTTCGTGCTGTAGCCAACATCATATGCATCCCACTCTCTTATCTTATAAATGAATCTTTTTTGAAGGGTGAATATCCAAACAGCCTGAAAATATCAAAGTCCATCCCAGTGTTTAAAAATAAAGGTGCGAGAAATGAAATCGTAAACTATAGAAATATTAACCTACAGAGCCAAATAGCAAAAATATTTGAAATGTGTTATAACAGAAGAGCAGTTGATTTCTTAGAATCATTTAATCTCATTTCATCTCATCAACACGGTTTCCGGAATAAGAAATCTACATTATCAGCAATTAGTGAATTGACCACTTTCATTTATAATTCATTGAATAGTAAATTACAACCGGTAACTATATTTTTTGATCTCACAAGAGCCTTTGACACCATCAATCATGCTCTTCTTATCGAGAAACTTCATCGAATAGGAATTCGTGGTATTACTAATAAGTGGATTGAATCATATCTTAGTGATAGGAAACAGATTGTTACAGTTGCGAATTCCAAATCTGACGTAAAGTATGTCAGTGTTGGAGTACCTCAAGGTTCCATCTTAGGCCCATTATTGTTTATTATATTTGTGAATGACATAAAGGAAGTATGTTTAACCTTAAATTCAATAGTGGCGTATGCTGATGATACTACATTTGGCATTAGTGGGAAAAACAGAGAATTCATAGATGTCGCTAATGAAAGTGTGGCCGAATTTCACCAGTACTGCGTGAGCAACGGACTTACTGTAAATCCTCATAAAAGTG
>WOGP01007994.1:0-11443 GCA_015342065.1 Leptinotarsa undecemlineata
AGACGTATGTTTGTACATAGACAAGCACATGATGAAACCCTGTACCGTGCATTCTCTCTCTCTCTCACACACACACCCACACTCACACCAACCCTGTACCAAAATGTAATTACGTCATTATGTCACACACACTACGCATCATTACTTGACTAACTGAAGACAGAACTTGCGGAAAAACGGCAACATTTGCAGAAAAAGAAAATCCTGTTTCACAAACACAACGCACCGTTTCACACCTCAGCGGTTGCCATGGCGAAAATTTACGAATTACGCTTTCAACTACTTGACCGTCCGCCTTACTCACCACATCTAGCCCTAAGTGACTTATTTTTGTTCCCCCTTCTGATCATTGCACTCGAAGAACAGATTTTCGTCAATTGTAAAGACAATCACCTTCGTGAACAATTATTTTGTTGAGAAAAACACCGGGTACTATGTGGACGGGTTACTGAGATGGGAACATCGCTGAGAGAAGTATGTAGAGTTTTAAGGAGACTGTTGAAAAATGAAAAAATCTAACATAGTATACCGTCGTATTTGATATAGTACGAAGATAATCAGCTAGAACCTTTTCTTGTTCAGAAATGAAAACAGAATATCATTTCAGCTCAGGAGATCATTTATAGCTGTCATCATTGGCTTTAGCTCAATTGCATCTGTAAGGTATATCAGTTTCCAGAGATACTTTCAAGGTCGTCGCCAACGGAGGACAGGGGGGGCAGTTGGCCCTCCTAGAGATCAAATGTTGCTAGCCGCAAAGCAACCAAAGTGCAAGCAATTGACTTCCCGTTTTAATGGTTGTTCAACGATGTCAGGAAAAGAAAAAGTACACTAAAGCCCTTCACTTTCATTGTTCGTTCACAAACTGAATCTAGTTATCAATAATCTTAATTCACTTCCTGGAATTAAAAATGCCATGTGAACCACCAAAGACTTCCAACTGCATGAAGCTACTTCCAGAATTTCTTTCATTCTCGGGATTATGTTGGTAACCAAATACTAATATTTACCTAATATTTCCAGACTTTGCGAGACAAGATGGAGTGAGAAACACAAAATCATCAGAGTTTCCAATAATTCTTGAAGCCTTACAAGCATTATCTCAGGAAGGAAATCATGCAACTCGGAAAAGTGCTTTCCAACTGCATGTGGCTACTTCCAAAATTTCTTTCATTCTCGGAATTATGTTGGTAGCCAAATACTCGGCTTTGATGCAACCCGTTGTCAAGGTACTACAATCTGTAGCTTTGGAGTGGTCAAAGCCTCGAAACACGTTAAAAGGATTTTACTTCTAATCAAAAATCACCGTGGAAATCTGGAAAAAGTGACAGACGAAATTATAAAGGAAGTTAGTGCTGTTGGGGAGAAAGTTGAACTGGAGAAGGACATTACATCAATGCCGTGTATTACGGAGAAACAACGTCATAGAAGCAATCATCCAGCAGAAAGCTCTTCAGAATACTGGAAGAGGTATTTAGTAATACCATACTCGGATTCAATTATTACCTCCCTTGAAGTACGTTTTGCTGAAGAAAACACGCCATCATTCGCATTATCTAAGATGCGCAGATGTGAAAGATGACAACTGAAAGTCTGAAAGAAACTTGTGAATCTATTGCCCAGTTTTATGATTTACCGAACTTAAAGAATTAAACCGAACTCTGGCAGCAATTGTGGCTCAATAGGCTTAATCTAACAAATCTTGCAGTTGCTGATGTCCTAAAAGAAACAAACATTGAACATTTTGATCGCTTTACCATGCACGACGTGTACAGTAGAGCGATCCTTTAGCAGCCTCAGAAGACTGAAAACATGTCTAAGAAGCACTATGGCAGAAGATCGCCTTAATGGTCTGGCCATGATGAGTGTACACAGAGTTATAATAAATAAAAACCTAAATACTTAATGATAAAGTGGTTGTAAAATTTTTGCAAAAAATCCCCGCAGGTTATTGATTGATCCAATATTATTTTTGTTAAAACAAATAATTATTACTATGTTCAAAAGTTTGATTTAGTTATTGTACTGTTGAGGGCTTGTTGAGTTTTATACATTGATATCAGAACCGTTCTTATTATAATCGTCACCGAGGCAAAGACTTTCGACTGTACCAGGCGTTCATATTTTTTATTCTCCATAATATTGCCCCATTGCCCCCTCTTAGTCATAAGCTGGCGACGTCCTTGGATACTTTTTATACAGAAATTCCTCCACTTTTGAGAGATAATTTTCTTTCGCAATTAATATATTGTCCAAGAGGCTTTTGTTGTTGTACGATCTCTTTCACGTGGCATCTGAAATAAAAACATAAACAGAAAGCTAGAAATGTACCTACTGGAAACTCATAAACTTTTCGGGGCAATGTGGGGTAATGCGAGCTATTTAGGCTCTCATTACACGTACACCATCATATCGAAAAATGATGATATATTTTATTTGACATCCAATTATAAGTCAACAAATGACACTTGAAAGAAGACAAAGTTGGATATGTATTTTGCCTAAAGACAGAAAAATTAGGATATATATTTATGCTTAGATGCTGACAATTTGGAATTTTTTTATTAGCGTGTATCGAAAAACAAACAATAGTTTTCGTGACTCAGTGGAGGACTCTTTAAATAATCCGGGGAACTTTTCCGATAGTTGACGATCACTTTCGGTGCTCAAGCATGTGTAAACGAGCATAGTTCAAGTTCAAATACCTTCGCTCTAATTACTCCACGCTCCCCTAACACATGGGTTTTACCTCAAAATTTAGTGATTTTTTTGCACTGAAATTTTATACGTTTGTATCTCTTCTGAATACAGTTATCGGACTATCTGATTTCTGTTAGTCTCAGCACACAAATACAAGTATATTTTTTCAAAATTATGTCCAACGGATTGATGTACTCCAAAGTTCTATTCAACCTTACTCAACGTTTTTCAGAAAAGGAAACATTATTTCACAATTATTTCATTTCAGAAGATTATTTCATAATTCATTCAGAATATTACGTAAAGTTTTCTCTAGGTTAGGAAGTCATTTATTTATTAAGGTCAAACGCGTAAGGTTAAATCCAATCGAGGACAATTATAAAGGGTAGGTGGAAAATTAACGACACGTTTGTTCATCTTTTAGACTAGTAAATTGCCGATTATTGTGGGATGATAGATGTGACTACTGACCACAGAGCACAAGACTTTTCGATATTTTCAAATAAATAAAAATAAGATCGTCACTCAATATTACTCTCCCATAGCTTATTCAGCTTTTTCGTAATCTTTTTCCATATCGTTACATTGTTATTGAATGATGGAAAAATATATTGTTTTGGATCAACATGTTCTCAAATGGATGAAACAGTTAATGACCAGTGGATATTTGAATGTAGGATAAGCATTTCACTAGTTCGGACTTCCATTGTCCAATATATAAAATGATTTGAAATCCCTGAGACACCTAAGAGAGAAGAATTAACAATCAATAGTTGAAAATAAAAATTATATTAAGCAAAAAACCTGAAATGAAATAACATTGAAATACAACACAAGTAAAAAAATAGACAATTGAACAAAAATTAAATTTGTTAAATAATTAATTTTTGTTCAATTGTCTATTTTTGTACTTGTGTTGTATTTCAATGTTATTTCTTTTCAGGTATTTTGCCTAATATAATTTTTATTTTCAACTATTAATTCTTAATTCTTCTCTCTTAGGTGTCTCAAAGATTTCAAATCATTTTATATATTGGACCATGGAAGTCCGAACTAGTGAAATTCATCATGAAACATTGTCAATCACCTTCAAACAAAAGTAGGATAATCAATTGAAAAGAGAAATACAACGGTTTCTATAGTTCTCGATATAGGAAATGTCACTGTTTTATAATTAATTTTTTAGGTAGCTTCAAAGGAATTTCAATTGATTTTCAGCACAAATTTTCAGATAAGGTCTTGAAAGCAATTTTTATTGAAATCCTCAGTACAGTACAGTTGTACCGACAATCGTGAAGAAAGGTATGATTCAACATATTCTCAAATATTCGAAATTCTTCAAACATCTGGATCGACCATCAATATGAACTTCGCAACCAACTTTCTCTCTCTCTCTCTCTCTCTCTCTCTGTGTGTGTCTCTCTCTCTCTCTCTCCTCTCATATGGAACCTATCTAAAATAGTACAATTGAGAAACATCAGGAGTCTATGAATGGTACCCTTGATATATCCATGGCCTTCGACTGTATCTGGCATGGGAGTTTTTTTGAAAACACTGCAATATTGTGGCGTGCCACAAGTTTTTTGATGATTTCCCGGTTTTCGCAAAGATCGATCCTTTAAAGAAAACATCGATGATTCTTTTTCGATACTTATACCGACCACTCGGGTGTTCCCAGTAATTCATATATTCTCTTCAGTATTTTTTCAAGAAATGGCACGTATTCTTCCGGCAGAGAAATTGGAAATACTCTCTCTCTGTTGTATTCATTATTATCATTTTGAATCAATTTCCGTGTTAGGAATCACACGTTGAAAGGTGAGACCTCGTTAGTATTTAGCTCGCAGAAGTTTCTCAGCTTCTGAGAGTTGTCGTTTGTATGGGAGCGATAGCTGATTAACGGAAAAACAGATTTTAAACAGATTTTTTTTCAAACAGTTCGGACTTCCATTGTCTGAAAGAACTAAAAAGAAAAAATTAAAAAGAATAGCTGGTAAATGAAAATTATATTGAGCAAAAAACCTGAAATGAAATAACAGTGAAATAAAATACAAGTAACAATAGCAATTGAAAAAAAAATAAGAGATTCCAAGCCAACCCACGTCACGACGTTTCGATTGTTAATACCTATCTATAGTCGTCTTCGGGTGATGACTGGACTAATTTCTCTGAGAGATGACTATTTATGGGTCATTCGAATACTTTCACTAATCTCCGCTTTCCTTTTTCCGCTTTACCGGTTTAGTGGAAGATGACCGTTTGCGGGAGTTGGCCATTTTTTGATTGATTAAAGATTTCCATATGTTGCGAATCTCTACGCTAGCTTGGCTGAATACATTGTTGGACAACATGTATGCGGCTTCTTTGAATTTCCTCCTAAACCAATGTTCCTCCCTGTGTATAATCTCAGCTTGTGGCCACTCGATGTTATGTTGATGGGTCCAAACATGCTGTTATTCCTGATTTGCTGGTTTCCCCTCGCTGGGCGTGTTTCTTGTGCTCGGCAATGCGAACATTCAATGGCCTCCCAGTTTCACCTACCTAAGGTAGGTGCATTTACCGGATACCTAAGGTATCCGGTAAATGCAATTCTTAAAATCGCAGTCCGCGTTTGATAGCCTGGTTTTCGTGAGGCTGCTACGGATATAGTGTTTCCGGATCTGAAGCAGGTTCTGATGTTGTAATTGGCCCCAATTCTTCTTATCCTTTCCGATAATCCCGTAGGAAAGTGCAAGCACTGGCCAAAGTCTGTTCCGCCATCGCTTCGGAGTAGCCATTTCGTTAAGATTATTTTTGATGATGTCTGGTTCCTTCTTGAGACCTTCCTTCGTGTTTCAGAGCCCGAAAGCACGGTCTAATAGAGTCTTGATGATTCCTCTTTTAGTCGATTGATGGTGGTTGGATTCGTGGTTCAGAAACGTTCGAAACGTCGTGAAGTAACTTGGCTTGGAATCTCTTAATTTTTTATTTTTTTGTTTTATTTTTTTGTTCAATTGCTCTATTTTTACTTGTATTTCATTTCACTGTTATTTCATTTAAGTTTTTTGGCTCAATATAATGGTTATTTTTCAGCTACTCTTTTTTAATTCTTCTTTTCAGTTCTTTCAGGGATTTTAAATCATTTTATATAATATCAGACAATGGAAGTCCGAACTAATGAAATTCATCAAGAAACATTGTCAATCACTCTCTTTTTGAATCATTAACGATTTTCCTATAAGCACTCTACTGATTTTCAACATTTATTTTGCTTCATTTTATCACGAGGTTACATATAGTATTAATGCAAGTATATTGAATATATGTCTCACATGTTAAATCAAGTTTTATACCTACCTCATCCTTATTCTAAATAATTTCTGACTTTGAAATCTAATTCATTGTTCTCAATTATAGCTATTTACAAATTCTCTTTGAAGGCGTTATTGCCCAGAGTAACAGAAGCCAAAAGATACCTTTCGTAAAATTAGTCTCGACGTCATGGCAGTTGGCATGGCACTCCTGCTCTAATTCAAATACTTCTATCAGGAGTTGCGACATTTTAAGATACAACTGAGATGTGGCTACTTCTAAATTTGGATATGAATTGGATCATCAACTCAAGTTAGATCAATATATTATTTGCTATAGATGCATGTCGCTGTATTGAGGCTTTGGAATAGATTAGAGAAAAAAAAATTCGTTGCCCTGCGATGTACTCGTTTACGAAATTAACTCATCAGGATGTATAAATTTTCACCGCTTTTTAATTTTTTGTGGAATCATTTTTCACTATAATTTCTTGTACTGTACATTCATGTAATATTTCGTGTTACGTTTGTAGTATCGGTTTTGTTTTCAGAGAAATGGGAACGAATACCTATCAATTGTTAGGCAAAATATAAAACAAATAACAAATTTTTTGCAACGACTCATAAAGTTCCGAGATTGGCATTGGAGCCTTTCTAGTGCGGTGATAAAAGCGTAGGTCAAAAAACCAATACATAGAAATGAACCGGCTGCGAACTAGTCTACGTGGACTTCAGAATTGGCGGTTCGTACTTTTTTTCCCTGAATTATCCGCAGCTCCATTAGAAGCAGGATTATACGCTGGAATGGTAACATTATTTATTCCATTATTTTTCATAAATAGTTCAAATTCTTCTGAAACCAGCTGAGGGCCATTATCGGATACTAACATAGAAGGTAAACCAAATCGACTAAACAATTCCCTTAACTTTTCAATTGTGGCTGCCGTAGTAACTGAATTCATGGGAAACACTTCCAGCCACTTCGAAAATGCGTCAGTTACTACTAAAAACATTTTTTGTTTTAATGGACCAATAAAATCTATGTGGATGCGTTGCCATACCTCGCTGGGAATTGGCCAAGGTTTCAAAGGTGTTTTTTCTGGAGTAGCGCGCAGCTTCTGACATTCAAAACATTTTCTAACCACATCTTCGACTTCTTGATTCAAAGTTGGCCACCAGACATATGATCTCGCAAGTGATTTCATTTTAACAATTCCTAGATGACTGTTGTGTAATTCACCCAAAATGACACCACGTAAAGAAGCAGGGACAATGACCCTGTGACCCCAAAGTAACACATTCTCTTCTAAATTAATTTCATACCTACGTCTGAAGTATGGTTTTATTGTCTCATTAGAATTCACTGGCCAACCATTTTTTACATAACCTAAAATTTTGCTCAGTAAAGGATCAGCACGCGTTTCACGTTGCATTGCACTGATATCAATCGGCAGTGTCGTAGAACTCGATAAATAACTCAAATTGATATGAGTACCCTCGAATTCTTGAAGGTCCTCTTCAAAATCGGAAGTCGAGCCTCTCTCTGTTTTCAATCGGTAACCGCGACAAAAAGTCAGCTATGTTCTCGGATGTATCAACAAATTTAATCGTAAAATCAAAACCGCTCAAAAAATAAGCATATCTCTGTAGCCGATTTGCCGCCATTACTGGAACACCATTTTTAGGTCCAAAAATACTAACCAACGGTTCATTATCACTGAGTAACATAAAGTGTCTACCATATAAAAATTGATAAAATTTTTTAACTCCAAAGACTATTTCCAAAGCTTCTTTGTCTAACTGTGAATATCGTTTTTCAGATTCTGTTAGTTTCTGTTAGAAAGGCCCTATATATTCTCGCTTTTTCATTCCCACAGATAAACTAAACATTACAAAAATATTCGACCTAGATGATTTTATCACTTTATCAATTATTTTTTGTTGACCAGTTTATCAACAACTAAGGGGAACGTTAATAGCACTTTCAGATAAAACTTATAATGCTAAAGACTCAGGTAACTGAGATCTTTATAGAACTGATCTACAACAAAGAGATCAGTAGAAATTGTAAAAGCAAAACGAGAGTCCTAGAGGAAATTCTGTGAGAGTATTTTCGATACCTTGTCACAAAAGTATTCACCAGATTCTCTCTAAGGAACTGATCGAGTCGCTAGACCATTCACTTCTAGAACAATAGAGCTTCCGATAGAAAACCACTTCCCTAGAAGTTTGACTCTTGATGACAATCGACTTTCTTCCTCCCAAGGGTGCTGAGTGCCAAAAAATAATGACTGGGACGTCGCCAAGACAGTTATCACAGCACCAGCAATTCAATGGCCTTCAGCTCGTCGAATCTAGTTCCAGCCTTGCTTCAAAATAGACTGGAAACTCAAATTTCCTGGTTCAGGGGTAGCCTGTAATATCCTCCAAAGAACGCTGGACAATATTCATACTTGGTGCCAGAGGAAGCAGATGTCTTTGAATCATACTGAAACTGTGATGATCTTCTTCATCAGGATAATGAAAGACACTGAAAAGACATAGAATCGGTCATAACTGGGCAAATCTAAGCAATACCCTTAAATGGAACAGCAACTACGACTCTTTAAGATGAGGCCATTAGTCCCCCTTTTGTGGTCACTCTTGATGGATAGTCCACTTGGTGTCCTGGACAGAAAAGAAGTAGATGTGCAAGGATAGCCTGTGATATCCTCCAAAAATGCTGCAAGATATGCTGCCAGAGTAAGCAGATGTCTGTAACTCTCAGGAGAACTATGACGATCTCCTCTACCAAGACGAGGAATCTGGATGGTTCAACTTCACTATCCTTCAGTGGTGAAGTCATTCCATTTGCAGTGAAGGTTTAATATTTAGGTATGACCTTTGACGAAAACCTCACCAAGGGTCGCCTCCCCAAAATACGTCACACACCTGTGTTACTGGATTGAGGTGAATTTAACATGATCTGACTTCAGACCTACCTAGACTATAGTTGGTAAATGAGTAATGGGTGGTAGCATTTCTCTAAGTTCAGTTACTTCAGAGATTACAGAGTTGAAAAGTAGACTTTCCTCATAGAAATATATATTGAGTGAAGAATACATTACCCTGTAACTAGGCAGAACAAACAAGCCACCACCAAAAGTCCAAATGGGATTAATACGGTCTTTCGAAAGCGGCAGGTTATCAATCAAGTTCCGAACTTATGGCTTTATTCGGGATAACAAAGAACCACAATAGATTAGAAGGAGGAATCCCGGCAACAAAACGATGAAATATTGGACGATGTAACTTCATAAATTAGATTATTTTCATATTTTCCGCAAGACAGCATCGCAGAGCTCTCCTCGTATACGGTTGGCTCCAGTCTCTGCCATTACCCTCGATCATTGTTCATTTATTCGGTGTTTATAGTGTTTCTTTTCCACGCAATTTCATCCAGAACTTTTTGAGGTATAAGCGAAATGTTGGCTTTGTTCTTCCGGAATACGAAGGAGTTCATTACTAGCAGTGGAATTTATCAATCAGGATCATTTTCAGCGCCACATACGATGCTGGAAGATTATGAATCGATATTCAAAGTTTCCTTACACGTTCATTATTCGAGGGGAGTATTTAATACAGAATGACATTTCATATAAAAATTCTCAGAAAATACTGATATGTTCTCGGAAAGAATCCATTACTTGGAATATAGTAACAAACTGACAGTCAAAGATGAATCAGTGTTTAGAGTAAATAATGTGATATTTGTATGAGGTGGAGCAAAACGTTTCTCGTTGAATTTAACTCTCCACCGAGTGAGATTTATTCTGGTATCTTCAACGAATAATGTGGATAAATGGTATTGTGTGTACAGTTGTAAAGCAGGTCATTATGACTCTGTGTTCTGCTTCAATTGTATTTTTTAGGGTTTATTGAACACAAACCTGGGTTTAATTGTATCACTGGTTGCCTGCAGCAGAGGTTACGCAGTAAGCGCTTCCCGCCATAGGCCCATATGATATAAATTGATTTGAAATCTTTGAAAGAATCTATAGAAATTAAAAAGATTAGCTGAAAAATAACAATTATATTAATCAAAATGAAATACAAGCAACAATGAAAAATTTTACTATTAACAAGAAATGAAACTAAAAAATTAAAAGATTCCAAGCCAAGTTACTTCACGACGTTTCGATTGTTAGTATCCACAATCTCTTTGGATTGTTTTTTTCATCTGCTCCCCTCTCATTTGTAGTTATTGTAACTTTCTTTCTCAAGAAATGGTTTTCATGTCTAATTAATTTTCCTTTCGTTTTGTTCTTTCCTCATTTACTTTATATCCTTCCTCATCTCTTAAATTTTTTTGTACATTGTTTATATTGTCATTAAGCGACTGCTAATAAACTTATTGTTATTATTATTTCTCGCTTTCCTTCTTTCTTCATCATTTCAATCATAATTGTATATGTATCATTATTTGTTTTAGTTTCATTTTTCTGTGTCATTTTCTTAGACATCTTGCTTCATTCGAAGTAGTTTTCATTCTCTTTCTTCTTTCGTTTGGTCTCCTCATTAGTTTTGATTTCGTTTTCCGTAGTTTAAGGCAAAAGGATTGATCTTCCGACATAGTATTCAATTCTCAATAACCGAAATATCATTCCTTTCCTCAGTTGGTATCATGCACATGAAATCATCATAATTATTTTATTAATACAGACATACTCGTAGTAGAAGTTCACTGATAAGAAAACAACTTCGAGAGTTTGGATGTTATTTTAAAATCCCAAAAATACCTACTTGGAATGACGAGGAAATTCGAAATACTATAGCGTCTTTGTAGCATAATTACCATAAAAATGTTGATTTTGGTCAGAGTATTTACCTTGTTCTTGAGAATAAACACTTGAAATCAGAAACGATCGTAAATTAGCGTTAGTGATATCGTTGACAGCTAATATATCACTGAGTGTTGAAAATATATGGAAATAAACGATCGATGTTTACACTGCCGGATACGTTATTGACTCAAAACTGATAATGTTTGGAATTGTTGAATTATATTATGAATCATTATGCGATATTACAGTTTAAAGTAGACTCAAGCAGACTAGGAAAAAGACAAAACTTCTGTTTCTTCTCTAGTATCTTCCACCAATCAATGAACTGATTTGATTATGAACAAATAATGAAAAACAAGGGTGTCGTACTGTCTGCTACAACTGAACTCCTGTTTGCGCAACAGGGGGTGCCACGTGTTGGCCTAATGAGAAACATTCTCATGACTCCCTGTTTATCTGTTATAGTCACATACAGCAATGAATAATGTATCCTCCAAGGAATATAAAAAAGTTCGTGTGAAATTGATAATGATTATTCAATGATGGCTCATATATACAATCCTAGATTCTGATTAGATATTTAGGGTACTTTCGGTTTATTTCCAAATTTATATTTTTATGCTGGATATA
>WOGP01007996.1:0-11443 GCA_015342065.1 Leptinotarsa undecemlineata
ATGTTTATATGAAAGTAGCTGTTTCAGGAGGACTTTCTTTCAGTTTGTGTCTGAAAGTTACTTCTTTGCATGATCTACACATCCATGTACAGAGTTACCTATTTTCAAATTGATTACTTCCTTCCTTTCTTTGGAAGATTCCCTTATCCTTTTTTTGTATCAAGATAGAGTAGTAGAAAGCCATAAACACCATCAAGATGAATTGAAAAAATTTTCACAGAAATAATGCACTTCATGGAACCAAATTAACGCGATTGCAAATTTTTTTCATAACGCGTGTCACATCGGTGTGTGAAGGTACTTGTTATTCTGTCCTGTGAATCAATTCATCTTGACTCATTTAAGAGCCGATGAGTTCAAGTTAAATTGGTAATTTTGATTTTGTCAGACCGCATATCTAATGATCTATATCAATAATCTTCAGGTATTTCTACTTGTAAAACATATGTTTCTACCAGTTTGAGATAATGAAAAATTTGAGAAAACTGTAGAATACCCTCCTAATTGAAAATTTTCTATAATTGTTAGTATTATTTGAACTACCGTATGAAGTGTGTATTTTCTTTTATTCATAAAATATTAGGAATACATAAATGTTTATTATTATGTGCATGGAATGCTCGAGGTAACGTATTTGATTTGATTATTATTATCGATTATTAGAATTATTATCGTATCCGCCTAAATTGCGTTCCAAATACCTCATTATAAGTTATTTTTTTAGAACATCTAAATGAAAGACAAACTTTTTTGTAAAATTATATCTGAAAGGATTTAGAAGTGTTACAGATGAAAACTCCCGGCTTCGCATGGGAAGCATCACCGCCTCTACTTCACACAGATAACATCGTAATCTTTCAACCAATTCACAAATAATATTATCAAAATGTACACATGAGTCTTCCTTTCTTTTAAATCACTCCGCCATGGTGAAAACCGTATGAAAATCCCTACGGTAGTTTTTGAGTTTAGACACACAGATAACGCCCAACCAGCAAAATTGTTTTTCAATTTCTTGGTGCTGCAGCAGTTTTATCTTGTTTATAAGTACTTCCAAAATGCTGATTGATTATTTTAAACGAGCTGTGAATACAATAAAAGTGTTTTATAAATTTGTCATAGAAACGTTTATAAAATAAAATTGAAAAACAGTTATAAAATAGTCACGAAATTTTCACAAAAACGTTTATATAAATAACTTATAACTGAAAAATTTAATTGTTTTGTGGCAGTTTTATATCACTTTTTTTCAAGGTTTGTATGATCTGCATAAAACTATTTCAACCTTATTTTATAAAAGCTTCCTGTAACTTCAATAAAACTATTTTATTGAAATCCTTTTAAACACAATTTTGTTTTTGTTACCATATTGTCACTGGAATGATAATTTTCCAAATATTTTATATTATTGTATATATACTACAATTCTAAAACAATAAAATAACTGTTATAAAATCAAATTGCTTCCGCGAATATATATATTTGCTGAATAAAATGCAGCATTTAAGAAGAACCAGCTGGCATTGATTTTAGAGATCGTGTAATGAAGTATAATTTGTCAGTTTTATTTGACTGGCGTTCCCATAACTATATTCCTAATAACTTCGTATAATATTGACTATTTGAAAAAAATAATAAGAGTGGTTCGTTTCAGACAAGACCCACGTAACCTAATGCTCCAGTTTTGTTCTTGATGAAAACAGGAAATAATTATTTATGATTTAAATCTGTCGATTTAAGTTGAGCACCATGTTTAGGTACCCTCAGATCACTAGCTCAAAACTCCATTGAAATTCAGCCTTCATAATCGATGGAAAAAGCTTCTTAGCCAAAACATCCCGACAGATAATATTTATTCAAACTAAACGTGAGAAAACATAGCTTCATGCAAGCACTTTTTCAGAAATCTATATCTTTGAAAGTAGTCCGTCACTCCTAGAACTGGGTGTTTTTAAAAGTGTTATAGGAGTAACATAGTAGCTGAAATACTTTGAAATGCTTGCTATTGATACTAAACTATTTTATTAAACGACGCCATTTCAAATGATAGCAGTTCGGAATACTGACATTAGATGAATTAAAAATATGAAATACCGCACATATAGTATTCACATATGGAGAATAGATAGATATTATACGACATATAGAAAATCATATGGAAAATAGATAGATATTATACGAATATGTCATTTAGAACAAACTGAGTTGATTCACGACTAAAGCATTAATACGTCAACAGAGTGAATTTTTTTATAAATAATGATTTTTTCCAAAAGCATTAATAAATGAGTGGTGCGCTTCAATTTTGCTGATAATGTGCTAGATATTTGTCGCAGTTAAAATATCAATCTTTGTTGTTGATTGGTGACATAACTATTATATTCTCCTAGTATCCAATACAAAATTACTTTCTACATACATACAAACATTTTGAACCCTTTTTTGTTTTATCGTTATCGTTTTGGCCAGCATTATATTTTATAACGCCTACTTGGAACTACTGAAAAACTCTTATTAAATTGTATTTCGATTATTTCATAAGTATCTCTACAAAACTACTTCTTAAGATTGTTAGAAAAAATTCATAACTGCCGAAATGTTAATGAAACTGTTTTGTAGTTTTTGTAAAATACTTTTCAAAATATCAATCAAGACTATAAATGTTTTATAAAATAGTGCCAATTTTCTATTTATAGCTGTCTTATAAACACATTGAAAATATTTCTGGGAGAAATACAGTTTTATAATTTGTTTTTCTGAAACGTTTTCGCAACTATTATGAATTAGAAAATTGTTAGTTGAGGCGGTAGGGAAATTTAATGTAGTGTATGGTAATGTAGTGGTAACTTCAATAAATCGTGTCTTTCCACAATAAAAATACGATAATCATTGAAAAATTTGTCATAAATATGTAACCCTCTTTTCTTTTCCAAATATTTTCATTTCTGGCGTCTTCGGTGCCGGTTTCTTTATTAAAGAGTTTATCGCCGACACAACCGCACCTCGGATTGTAAATTGCATAATGCAAGGGTTGCATTGCGAACATCCGGTTCTCTTCAGAATAAATGGCCCATTCGCTGTAACGTGCTATTTCAGGAACTCGCAGAGTTGGTGCGGAACTGTTGGAGATTGTTTTGTTGAGCGTAACTGGAACCGTTCCAAAATTCAAATGTTCCCTTAATTTTTCCATGTTTTAATACGGAGAAGCCGAAGGTCATAATTCAAGGGACTCATTCGTGTTTCGGGTCAGCGATCACAGGCCTTATTTTTCTAGAAGTGTGGGTTGGAACAAAGTTCGTGATGTGGAGACAAAATGCCGAGTTACGTTTTATATTATTCAAGGCAGATTTTGAGAAAATGATACTTTTTCTGTTGAGAAGATTGTTCTCATATATTATGTAACGAAATTAATCAAGTTTTCTGTATTGAAAGCAATGATTCACAAAGTCGTTTATTCTTTAATGAAGAGTTCACACGTGGAATAACGTCAATTTTTAAAATTACCTGAATTTGGAGAAATGTTCAGGACCTGATTCAAAGTTTCACATTCAAATATCTTAAATATGGATACATTACACTTTGCTTTCTATTGGGCTCCACTGTTTACGTTTTACCAATAACTTTATTTGTTTTTCTAAAATCGGTAATATCATCTCAATCTTATCTGAGATTTGATCTTATCTGAGATTTGAATGAATATTTTACTGTTTCTTTAAACTTGATTGGGTATAGTTCATTAGAGCTTTTCATTGTGAATAAAAACAAAATTATACTTTGCTCACTTGAAGTATTGTTTGGTTGAGATTATTTGTTCAGTAACTGAAAATCATGCTCCTCAAAATTTTTATGATACACATAAAATTGATTTCAATGGTAATGAAAGCTCCAACTCAATTTTCAAATGTTTACAGGTGAAAAATAGTTTTTTTTATGAGTTTTTCCTCTGACATTCATATAGCAAAACATCATACTATACAAAACAGTATTTCTGCTACTCTGCTACTAACCTTTGTTTAATTTATTGGTAGTTACTTAGAGGCATAAGTCCCCACAACTGGTCAAGTGGAAATTTAAATTTTTCCTCTTTCCCTTAGTGATATTTTTTCAGTGAACTCATGTTGATCACTTCAATAATATTTAAAAAAACAGTAGCACCATTTTTCTGAGTAATTTCCATTGGCACTAGGTGATGCTTTCAGTATATATGTATGATGGTATATCGTTCAGTATGTCAGTTTCAGACATATTCCACAGATATTTCTGCGGTGTCTCTACCTTTTGATTTGGCACGCTAGGGATTTTAGGCAAACCTGGAAAGTAAGTAATTCATGACCATTTTCAGTAACGACAAACGGTTATACTATATCAACTGTCACACTTTGGAATGTTTCATCGAATCCATATTTGGAAATCTCTCCACGATTTATGATCTCGATGTCAGTATTAGCCTTACTTTGTCAAATATGAGCCTCATATTTTACACCATTGTTCTTCGTACCCACCCATAAAGTCAAACCAAAAAGATGGTCTTGATTCCTGGTCATAGTCCTATTGATTGTAAGGTATACATTCGCTCCATAATGTCAAACTGTTCAGGCACATGTTTCATTTGTGTGGTAGGAACAACTGGAATATCACGATCTGTAATTTCAAAATACAATGAACATTGCAGAAAATAGGAGAAATCAGAGAGACGTTGTTTTTCATGTTTCTATATACCTAGGATCTGGAAGTCAACTGGTTTTTCCATTTATTCTCAGATGGTGAACATGGACTTCTGTTTCCTGACTTGTTCAGAAATAAAGTCGGATATTTTTCATAGCATTGCTTGAAGTAACTCAAAATAGCTCCAGAGTCAGATTCCAATGGGCTAAAGATGAACTTCTTATAATGACACTTCATATACAATTGAAAAAACTCAAAACACATCCAAGATGTTGTGAAGTCTCTGAAAGTGGTTTGTTGCGAAATCATGCAATGACTTTCATCATCGAAAAATATATTACCCCTTTATAAAGTTTTTACTGCTAGCAGGCGACTATGTGAAACCAGAGAGCTAGAAGTATTTTGGGCTGCCACCTCAACCTGGATATACTATGATGCTTTTTTTATTGTTCAAGTGCTTGTGAATAGGCCAGATTCCACTATTTTTCTATGTTTGAGAGATTAGATCTATGAGTTTTGCTGTCCGTATCCAATTTTAAGAGATTTCACGAACTAATTGTGCACTGGAGTATTCGAAAGAATATCTCAAGCGTGTTCTTCACTTTCGCACTCACGTGAGGATTTTCGTTCTGCAGCTGAGCGTTTCAAAGATTTTTTTCAATATAGCGCTTTTCGAGTATCGATAAATATTTGTTTTGTGAGTTAGTTTTCAAAAGATAATAAATCACTGATTTACCTGTTTATTTTCAATTGTTTCGAATAAGATATCAGAACTTGGTGCTCTAGTCTGCTGACACCTCCTTTCCACTTTGGCACTTCTTGGACATTCACTCACCCATTTGAAATACTTCCACAGGATAAAACAGTTTTATTTCATCAAAATAACATTTTCCTAAATCATTTTCTGAATGAAGTCACCATTTCATTAGAGCTTTTCGTGATTAGTTTTTGGCAATACTACAACAGGTTGAAGTGAAACAATTGAAATTTTATTAAGAATTTCGAAAGTTTCACTTATTTTTTGATGAAACACAATCCAATCTGTAATCTAACCTAGCCCCAGCTAAGTGCAAATAGAACTTGTAGTATCATTATCAATAAATCTACAATGAATGATATGTTTTCCCAGCTCTGAACTAGTTGAATTTAGCTTTGGTTATGTAGGTTAACTTTTGATTTTCTTTTATTAGCAATTATATTCTCAATAAGTTTGACTGATGTATTCATTTCTAGCTCAATTTTGTGACATTGCCACCAGAACCGACGAAAAATTCCCTCGTGAGATTTTTAATAATTTCCACAAGCAATTGTACTTTGCTGGAAAAGATGCAATAGCAGATGAATGAAAATTCACAGCATACCATCGTGACTTGATGTTATTTCACATATGTATATTGGTTACCATAGTGAGTTTCCGAAATAGTTGATTTTCGACATTTGAATAGCTGTATCTGAGGTGACGGACTGGATAAACATTCGTGAGTCTAATGGAAAAATATTTTCAAAAACCAGCGCGAGACCAAAGAAACTAAATTCTATCTTTTAATATATGTGAATCATCAAATTTGTGCATGTTGTTTTTCATCATTGACGATTCATTCATCTACAATTTATTAGAGAGCTGCCGTAAAAGCCTTCACACTATGATTATTCCTTTGTGGTTTTTTGATGAATTCTTCGACAAAAGCTCTACTTGACGAGTAAAGGTAGAGACGGTTATCATTAATTCGAGTTGCGAATAATATTACCATCAACGCTGGTGTTCCATAAAAATCCATATTGTCTCGAACCCTCTTTTTATTCCATTCAACGACTCATTGGAAACAACCAAGAATCCAATATATTGCTTTGCTGACGACAGCACACTTGTCAGATGCACATCTTCACCGGCAGCAGGAGATTCCATATCTTATTGAGGATCTAGAAATGATTTCGAATTGGGGTGGAAGTAACTATGTATAATTCAATGCCACAAACACCCAGGCATCGGTTTTCTCCAAAAAGATAAATCTCTCCGAACCGGAAATAATAATGCCAAGACAGACAATTCCGCTCTCTGCTTCGATTAGTTTGTTGGTGATTGAAATGGACACCAATATGTCTTGGCAAAATCATGTCGCTCGAATTCGAAGGTTGCTTCTCAACAGATTGGAACACTGTTCCGAACCAGAAAACTGTACAACTTTTGATGCTTTTGATGCTTCATAAAGCTCAGATCAGACCTTCTTCGGAGTATTGTTTTCATATAAAAAGCTCCGACCCTAAGCCTAATCTGAAGATGCTGGATTCCATCCAGAAAGGAACCATCCGCCTGATTGGAGACTGACTCGAACATTGGAGAACTGCGTGCGTGTGGAATAAACCTCCCGAGAACGTTTTTTCAAATTTATTAAATTTTCAGCGATTCAAATTCGACGTGAATCACTACTTTCGCACAGGTACCGCTCTCAAAGCACCATAAGAATTTTTTTGTAGTGCTTGTGTTCTGTCCATGAAAAATTGATATTTTCGACCGATTTTGTTGCCGAATGTTTTTTTAAATAAATTCCATCTAGTAAGTGACCACGATTGCTTGTTCTTTGGTTGGAAATATTGGGTTTGCGATTGAGGATTAGGTTGGTGGTATGAACTTTATAAAATTCCGGGACTTTGTTGGTCCTTCATTAGATTGGGCCAGTTTGAAGAAAAAAATCTCTGTTTGTTCGGTAGGAGTTTACAAATTTGATAAAATTTTTAATTTTTCATTGAGAATAGAGATGAATAAAAGAAAATTTAAATTTTTTTTCCAGAAACTAATACCCCCCTCTTGAATCCAAAGAGAATAGTCACTGATTGTCCAATTAAGAAGCTTGAAAGATTTCCATTTTCTATTCGGATATTCAATCAATCACTAACCTGATTAATAATAAAAATAATAATGGTAATATCATTTATTATGCATAAAAATACATTTATACATAAAAGGAAAAGTGTTAGCCGAAGGCTATCTTCCACGCCATCCAAAAATTATACAGTGAGTATAAGAAAATAATTATAAACATACTTATTTACTTTCATAACAATGATAAAGAAGAGAAAAAATAATAGATCATAAAGTTGCTAATAGCTCTTAATATTCTTAATATTACTTTGGTCAATTTAACAATTTCATTGCACTACGATATATTGAATTTTAAATTTTTTAAATTAGCACTGAGAAGTAGGCATCTGTGATTCTATTTTCTTAAATTGATGAAGATGGGGCTATATAAGAAAAACATCCTTGAACTTTGGAAATACGGTGCCTAGGTATTTCGAATGACTCAATTCTCAAATTGACCATATGTATGTCAGAATGCTTGCTTAATAAACTATATGAATAACTAGGTGTTTTAGTTTGAAGCAACTTAAACAAAAACATTTTTATCAAATATTGGACTCTGTACCTCACATTCAGCACCTTCATTTTTAACAAAAACGGGGTGACATGTTCACCATATGGTATACAGCATACGAATCGCATGCAAGCATTTTGTATACGTTGTAACTTCTGTTTGTTATATTGCGGCAAGAAATTGTAATACACCGAACAACAATACTCGATATGGGGGTAAATAAGAGTTTTAACTAACCTGAGTTTCATTTCTTCTGATAACTGATACTTGAATTTATATAGTGATTTGAGTTTGAAGAATAATAATTTCACACATGTTTCACACATGTTTGTCACATGTTCATGGAAATACAAAGAGCTATCTATGGTTACGTCCAGATTTTTAGCACTGTCTGCCCAGTCAATGTCTGCGTTTATCGAGAATGAGCCTAAAGTTACCCTGAATTTCTACTATTTGTCTTTGAGAACCTATGCATATGGCGAAAGTATTATTTGGATTGATATTCAGTCCATGATTCTCCGAGTATAGGAATGTTTTGTGCAAATTTGTGTTTATATTGACCACGCAACTTTCTGTATCGGTGTTATGAGAAGACAAATATAACTGTATATCATCTGCGTATGTGATAAAAAAGTGGAGTAATCAAAAATAAACACTGGAACCATCAAGGGTCCTGAAATACTTCCCTGCGGTACATCTGATATTGTTTCTTTTAGGAATGACCATGAGTAATCATCCAGTTTGACCCTCTGTGATTGGCCTGTGAGGTAGCTGGTCATCTATTTAAGAGAAATGTCATCGAATCCTATGAACTCTAGCTTGCTGAAATCGAAATTAAGTAAATCGAAAGCTTTACTTTGATCAAGGAGTACTAAAATGGTGACTTTTGATGGATCTCTGAATCTCGCAAGATTGTCAATTACTTTCAAGAGGGCAGTCTGTGTTCCGTGTTTTTTGCGAAACCCAGACTGCTCGTACGGGGGTATTCGATTTTCTTTGAGAAAAGCTCTTATTTGACGGAAAATATTTTTCTCGAATATTTTAGACAATGAGGGCAGAATGCTGATAGCGCGTAGGTCACTGAACGTGGTAGGGGCATTTTTTTCGGAATTGGAATTATATTAACTACCTTCCAAACATCTGGAAATATACCCTGTCTGAAGGACTCGTTGAAAATATGTTTAACTTCATCAATACAGTGTGGTATCACTAAGGAAATCATCTTGATATTTATATTGTCAATACCTAAGGCATTATTAGATTTTAAGTCTTTGATAGCAGTCAGACTATCGTCATCATATATATCGGTGAGTGAAAAGTTCATAGGAGCGTTCAATTCATTATTACTTTAGAAAAAGTGTCATTATTCACTATTGAATGTCCAGCCACGTTTAAAAAATACTAATTGATTTCTTCAGGTCTACGTAGTTCAATTAGCAGGCTATTGGGGTAACACCCCAATCTGCAAGATTTCTCCATTTCATTTTTGAATTTTTTAATTTTTGTTCAAAACAATTTGCATATAGGTATGCTGTTTTTTCACGTTTCACTGCGTCATTGACGTAGTTGCGTAAAGTTACATAGTACTGTCTAGCGTCTGCTGTATTTTCTTTAATATATTTGGCATGAGTTCTATCACAGGTTTTCATCATCAATTTGATATTATAAGTTATATACGAGGATGCTTTATGTTTTCTGTTTACAGTGGAAATTGGAGCGTGTTTGTCAATAAGCATAATGATGTATTCGATGAGAAAATTATTATCTTGCATAGCCACAATATCACTCCATGGTAAGTTAGCAGCGTCTTGAGAAAAAAATTCATGATTGAAATTCTTGAAATTTCTATAAAAAATCAAGTTATCATAAGTATCTTCTTCGTCTTTGAAATCAATACCGCAAAATAGCATCAGATGATCAGTTATATAATTCATATCAAGTGTATTAGAACTTCCTGCCATTACTTCTTTTCTAATGCAAATGACATCAATCAGAGATTCATAAGTTGTTGTTATCCTAGTAGAATATTCTACAATTTGATTCATATCGAAACAAGAAACTAGGGCATTAATAGTTGAGTGACGCGAGAGTCACAGTTTAACAAATTGATAATAATATCACCAACTGGAAAGCAGTTGATGTTCATTCTAAGAGTTCTGCAAAATTTTCGCTATTCAAATATTTCATTAATTACTCATCTTCATATACATACATCTCTTATGGGGCAACATTCAAGCACTCAAGCTACATGAATTCAAATGACGAGAACTCAAAAACTCATCAAATTCTTCAATAAATTGCGCAAACTGGAAAAAATTGCATTAAAAACAATAAAATGAGCATTTCAATGTGAAAATTACAATAAATTCATCAAAAAAGGTATTCAATAGATCTCCAATCACAAAAAACATTGATATTATGTCTAACTTCGGAGCATATGGTGATGTTGGTTATAGATAATTATTTCTGGAATGACTGGGAAGAAATGTATGTGAAATTTTCATATATTATTCAACTGGTTTTCTGTAAACGATTATTGTTTTTGGAAGAACTACTATATTACTATACTATACTCAACTACTATATTTTACATATATTTCGTATATGCACAAATTGCACTCACCTTTTTCAACAATCTTCCCAAACAGATTCTTCCCCCTCAAGAAGTTTCTGGTAGAGCAGTTCCACCTATAGTTCTTGAACTGGTACTGACACTCGTGTATTGCCATATTTGCACCTTTAGCTATGGCGGCTAAAAGTCCAGGATTCTCTCGTGCCAGCCTTTTCTGCTTTCGTCGAAGCGTGCTATGGGCAGAGTTGTCCATGTATAGAACACCAGGGGACATTGGCGATAGATTGTTGGGTTCCCCAGCTTTCGCAATGCCCCTGCAAGGAATAAGAACCAAGTGAAAACGGATGAGGATTATCTATCATCAAATTATATCAAAAAAGTTATGTACAGCGCCATCTACCCGCGAGTAGATCAAGCAATAATATCGATATATCAAGGAGGTTACGTACAGCGCGATCTGCCCGCGAATAGGTCAAGCAATAATGTCTATACAGGCTGATTCACGGTGGATGGCACATTAGACGTTTCTGGTGAACCAGAAAACGGATCACTTTGAAAATTTGATGGAGGGCATATTCGGACATTCTCTAGCCAACTAAAATATTTTCGACAATGCGGTGTTGCCGCTTCTATTAGAAAGCAGTAGCAACTTTGATTTTTCAAATGGAACACTCTGTATATAATATTATTTTTGGAATCTCCAACAATTGCCCGACAACTTTTCTTGATATTTCTCTATACCTATCTGTTACCGTTTTCGAAATAAAAATTAATTTCAATTTTTTTCTTCGAAAATCATGACTTCTAAAAATGCCGATATCTTTTAGTTAAG
>WOGP01007997.1:0-11443 GCA_015342065.1 Leptinotarsa undecemlineata
GACAAAATACAAGCACAACAGGAAAAACCTTAAGGCGCTCTCAGAGCGGTGCCTGTGCGAAAGTAGCTAGTCACATTGGATTTTAATCGCTGGAGATTAAATTCATTCGGAAAAACGTTCTCATGAACTTTATTCCACATAAACGCAGTTCTCCAGATGAAACAGTTCTTAAACAGTGAAGTTCGAGTTGTACTGATTTGAAGCTCAAAACGATCAGCAGCCACATTCCGTCGGGTATTTCTGATATGTACCACTCTTGGTGAGACAAGAGACAAATCTACAACCTTTCTTCGATGTTCCAGGTTATCAAGGTTGCATATGATGTTCGCGTCTCCAATTATGCGGATGGCTCTTTCCTGGATGGAATCCAGCAACTTCAGTGTTTGTTTGGGGGCAGAGCTCTATACATCAGAATAATAATCCAAAGACGGTCTGATCTGAGCTTTATAAAGCATCAAAAGTTGCTAAGGTGTATATAGTTTTCTTGTTCGGAACAGTGTTCCAAGCTTTTGAGAAGCAGCCTTTGTGATCCCAGCGACATATGCCCTGATTCCGAATCAAAATAGATATTGCAATAGTCTTTCTCAACGTTTACTTCACCAACCAAGTTCCGGGTCTACCTTTTACTACTATTAGTATTTTCATCACTATTTAATTACTTTCAAGTGAGTATTGAATTGCACAACAGTCACTTTTTCCTATTTAGTTTATAAAACACTCATCATGTAATTGAAGCAGATATAATTTATAGGAACCCTACATAATATTATAAATGAAGAAGTTTTTATGTAAAATGCCTCTTACATAGAACAAGACACTAGCCATCACCTCATCAGCCCCGTTTTGAATAACATTTGTAATTCAGTGTTCATATGAAAGTAGTTGTTTCGAAAGGTCATGTTTCTTTCATGTAATTAAATGTTCATGTGGAAGTAGTTGTTACAAAAGGGTTTTTTCAGTTTTTATCTGAAAACAAACTTCTGTGTTAGCTTTCCATATCTTTAAAAATACTTTTTATTGAAGTTATCTCCTTTCTTCCTTTGGTAGTTTTCCAGATTTTATTTTTCAATGATGGGAAAGTAGGAATCCAAAGCGCTTTCTCTAGGAAATTAGTTCGGCTCTATTTCCTCCAGTGACATTTTGAGAACTTCATACTTTCGAAATGATCTGTATTTCAGTATACATTTACTAATTTGCTCCACATCATATTATAGGGTCACGGATATTTTTCAGTTTTAATAAGAAATATTATTTTGAATGTTAGGTTAGATCAGGTCCAAAGTGAGTGGTTCTAATCGACCCTCCACAAAAACCCGCAAGGGTTTATTGTGGTTCACACCTATTCACACTCGACCAAATAAAATCAGCTTCTTAACAAAATCGATTTTGTATGGTGAGTGGTCTTACAGGTCAGATGGTAGGAGTACGGCTTTGCCGAACTCTAAATACCTGATTTGGCCCCTAGCGGGCAGGCACAAAGTATGTGCTCTACGGTTTCATCATTTTTCAAACATACGCGACAGATACTGTCTTTCGACAGTCCGAGTCTGCATATGATGATGATGATGATATGATGATTCAAATGACAGTGACCTTCAAGAAGGTCTGTTAGATATCGTAGTTCATTCCTACTGTAGTTCAACAACTATTTGGTATCAAGCTTCGAAGGGTGACTAAACGCCTTGGAGTGTGCTCATCCTGGAAGATTTCACTAGAAGTCCATAAATCTTCTTGCCATCCAGGTGTTCAGTCTTTGTTAGGTAAAGCCTAAAGCGATGCCAATGACAGGTTCTGGTCCAATGAAATTGTTTGCAGCACCCTATTTTGCAAGGTCAGTATGGTCAGGAATCCAGATCAGAGACAATCTGTTGAGTCTTCCTATCAAGATGGCAAACTGTTACCAATTTAGACGTTGCTCGGTAGGAGCCAGGAGCTTCCAACACAGCTTGAGTGTCCGAGAATATTTTTATTATGTATGAGATTGGATTCTTCCAATCTTTTCGCACGCAATTCAATTGCGTAAATTTCCGCTTGATATACAGTCACATAGGTTCCTAATGTAATGCTTTTTATCTACAAACTTCATGCACTAATCGAATCAGCATCAGCAGGAGGTGACAATAAACGATGGTCTAATTATTTTCTTTTTATGAGAAAATATTTGACGGTAAAAATCATATTGAATTTTTAGAGATGAGAAAAGTGATTTTCAATAGAACCGATCTGAAGCTCCATTACTACAAACGAGATGCTGGTACTCAAATTAGTATAATATTTGGTTGATTGAATGCAATCACCAAATCCAAATAAGAGGGAAGGATTATGATTTGTTACTTTATTTCATTTGGTTTATCATGATATCATTGGTTTATCTTGAATTGATTTATACCCACAATGAGTTATAAACATTGTTCGTTCAACTACTATTCATTATTTGTTTAACAAAATTATTACTTCAGTGGAAATTTTCCCACTATCAAAACAAGCAAAGCTCTCCATCATCCTGCAGATATGTTGTTTCCTCAACATAACTTTTACCCAAATAGAAAATACATTTGCTTACTTCAATCAGTTTCACTATTTCATCTTTAAATTTTGTTTGTTTGATAGAATATTCGAATTACTCTAAATCATTATCGCTATCAATTAGACAAAATATCATTTGAATTCAATTCTTCTTTGAATTGAAATAACTGATCGATGTAAATGTTTCAATCAAAGATTTGTTTGATACAATGAATATATGCTTGAAGAAATGGTTTGGAGGTCAAGAATTCATTTTTCTTGCATCAACAAAATATTTTGTCATGCATACATGACACTTTTACTTCTTTGAATGAAGTGAATTTTCTTTCACTCAACGAATCTTTTTTTTCCATGTAGGCAGGTTGATATCTCTGTCCTGGGTATGCGACTGAAAACACCTGCACCAGAACCGGAAGGTAGTTTGGTCCATCTGTGAACCAACAACTATCTGTTCTTAATATTTCCTTCTCCCTGAGTATCCCGTCCTCTCCACTCGGGAACAGTATTTTATAAGGCAGTTCGTAGTTTACAGTTGGAGGCATAAAGTCAGAGGTCATTTCCAGAATGCTGTGACTTTCAGTGTCTGTTGCACTCTGCATTAAATTGTTTTGTGCAATTGGCAAGGATCACAAGCCTATATGCAGTCCATCTAGCCTCCCTCTCCAGAAAAATGTGGACAGGAAGTAGATCTGACAGAATCTCCATGGACTCTGACGGTGTGGTACTGATGGCAGCACCGATGGGCAGACAAGCCTGTCTCTGTAAGCCAGAGAGCTTTGCCTGAGCCGTTTTCTGTAAAGCCTTCGGCCACCAGGCAATTGAACCATAAGTGATCATTTGTTTGACAATCATCACATAAATCCAAAGGATTTGTTTGGGACCTAAACCCCAAGTTTTACTACAAATACTTCAACATGTCCATAGGGACGGTCCGAAATTGTGATATTTTACCTCTGTAGAATGGAATGACCTCACCATTGAAAGAAAGTTGCATTAGATCGTCCAATTTTCTCCTCCTGCTGAAGGGAATTATCACAGTTTTGCTGGGGTTGACAGAATTCTGCTCCTTCAGGCACCAATTGTGAACAACGTTCATCGTGCTTTGGAAGATATTACAATGTAATTTTCGCGCATTTTGATAACCAAGACATAAGAGCAAGGAAAACGATGTGACCTTCCTGCTCTGATAGACTCGAAAGAGACATCGGAGGCGGAAGACAACCACCTGCACCACGTTGCTTCTATGTACATTGAATAATTTGTTTTCTTTGGTGAGATACCGAGTGAATTAATTGGTCGTTTGAAGTAGAAGGCAGTTTTCGATGCCGCTTCCGGCATCTCAAGTTTATATCATAGACATTTGCTTCAAAAAATTGTTTATATGAGTGACCTTCTTCTATCTCTAGAAAAGCAGTCCTTATGTGGTTGGTAATTCTTTCAAATATATTCATTCTTTTGTACACCATTTGAAAATGGTGTAATGACCGAAACTAGTCAACAAATATAGAACTATCTTGGAAAATAGACAAAAGTATGTTTTTATAGTTTTTATAGTGTAACCAGTGAACATAAATTTCCACAAAATAAACAAGTCGTCAATCAAAGAAGCATTCTTTGTACATTCCATTTCCAAACATTCCATGTTTCTATCGAAATAGCTAATTGATCAGAATTTTGTGCCAACGGGAGGCAGATAAAATATTGCATGACAACTGCTTATAAAAGTGATGCATTATTAGACGACAGAAATCAAAATAATCCTGAAGACTGTATCAAGGAGAGATGCGTACGTATGAAAAATAAATATTTTGAAATGGAATCTCGAGTAGGTTATAGTAAATGCTGGAAAACAACCACTTCCCCGGCCAATACCATACTGAATATTGAATTATGTCCGACAGACGTTTATACAAGATACCTTACATAGGTTAGTCATACAGATGTATCTCGTTCATAAAGCAGCAGGACCAAGCAGAAAACAATTGTTAACTAGTAGACTAGTAACTTAAAGATTGTTAACTAGTAACAGTTTCATCTTGTGAACAGAATTCCAAACGGGAGAAACATCTCATATACCAATACTCTGACAGAAATCAAAATAAATCTGAAGACTGCATATAAAAAAATCAATATTTTGAAGGAAACCTCGAAGCATTCATCTCTCCCAACGTACATACACATTATATCCGAAAGATATTTATGTAAGATATTTCACAAAGGTTAGACTTGCAGATGTGTCTCGTTCGTCCAGCAGCAGGACCATGCTGAAATTATTAGATTTCTGCTTGGTTCTGCTGCTGGATGCAAGAATATGTGCAGGAGTGAGTTATTCTCCCATATTTCATTTTTATGTAAATTTATGTAAGTAAATGAATATTTGTATGTTAATAAATAACTACATTTCCTAATGTATATACCACAACTCTTCTTCTGTACAGGGTGAGTCAACAAGATTGCCTCGGTCCATTGCTATCAGAGGAAATAATTTTTTGAACTGCTCAGTTTTTTTTGCGGTCACATCGATAAATAGTATTTTTGAAAATTATTTTCTCGCATACTCGGTCATTCATCCGAGCGTAGCCATAGTGATGTTGGACTTACTATTCCTAAAAAAATCCACTTAATTGCTCTAGACATGCGGGTGGTGAATTAAAAAAATATTGTCTGCAAAATAGGTTTTTCTGGAATAAATTGGTAATATCGCAATGGAAATTAGGAAACAAAAATTCCTTAGAGAGCTAAAAAAATATAGAATTGAATGACGTATTCATATACTGCGTGTTCTATTTAATAAAAATATAACTTTCATTGACCACGCTTGGCTGAATCACCAGTATGCGAGAAAATACTTTTCAAAGATACTATTTATCGATATGACCGCAGCTCGAAAAATTGTTTCGTCTGATAGCAATGGACTGAGGGAATCTTGTTGACACACCCTGTATGTCTTATCTATTCTATGTATAAATAAAATATGAACTCAGAAAATTAGGATCCAGATTTCAAATTTGAATATTGTGAGTGCCATCACTAATTCACATAGAGGTTTCCACTAGTGATGAAAAAAAAACAATTTCCGAGAATATTGACACTGTGATAAATAGAAAATGTTATTTGTAACGAAGTACGCAATGATTAAACCTAAACGGTTTCATTTTGTACATTAACATTTAGATTCAATATTGGGTCGTTTGGAATTATTCCGCACCATGATTACAAGGAAATCAAATATGCATTGGGTGTTTTCGACTGATGCGCAAATGTATTGGTGGCGAGTAATTGGGGTTCGGTTCATTGTAGTCAAACACGTGGTTAGTTGTTAGTTTAGTCCCGGTGCTAATTAATGACTATACAGGATTCAATGAAGATAATTATGTCTGCCTTAACTAATATAGATAATATTTTCAGAGTCGAATGAAAAGTTCAAATAGTAACAACAATTTTAAATCATATAAAAAACATTACTTCACTTTGCAAAACTTGCTTTTCCGCAATTGCGATGATGTAATCCAAAACGAAATATCTTTCCCAATTGATATTGAATTGGATAACTATAAAAATAATATAAAATATATTTTTAAATAGTAGTCGAAACTTGTGCGAGCTAAGGACTAACGAGGTCTTACCTTTCAACGTGTGATTCCTGACAAGGATTGGGCGATAGCAAGTGAAAATCGAGCATGCAGCCTGCGGATTTAACCATCGACTCACATATCGGCCGATTGACTGAGTGAACAAAACACCCACGTCGAACCGCCCGGCTACCGACCGAAACTTAATAAAAAATCGTTTGAAGTTAACTCGTAAAAAGTATCTATTGATGCTCCAAACTTGTGAATTTCCCTTCTAGGTTTTCCGAATAGATAATCAATATTCTTTGAAAGACATTTTTTTGTGGAGGATTCAACACTTCTTACAGGTTTTTTGGGTTATATAACCTTTCACAATCTGAAGAAGTAGAAACGAAATCACAGAGAAATTTCTGGAGTGTAGTAAAGGGCAAACTGAAAAGTTTACCCCGAAAAGTTACGGTAAAAGAAAATCGAACGAACTTTAGTGAACATTATTACCAATTACACAGGCCAACGATGAAAAAACTTTTTTACATAAAATATCTTATTATTCTGTTTTTTAGGTTGCTAAACCCAAATATGACACTTATTGATCCGTATCACCTACCATTTTTTCACATTTGCACCTTAATATATTAAATTTTTTGATTTATTACAGAATTTAACAGCTTTTATATATCTAGGTACTAGAAATAAAATTGTAAAATAATTTGTGCTGGATGTAGAAGAGTTGGCCGCACTGATGAAATACATTTACTGTCCAGTTCACAGCTGGAGTTTTGTTTACTGTCAACCTAACCTTACTTTCTGGTTTCTAGTATATACATGTGCTCATTAAAGTGTCTAATCGCGGTTGTAAGAACTGACAGTTTTTGTTATATTTCTGGTGACTTTGTTATTAAAAATATCAAAGAAACATTACAGACATTGTAAAAAAGGTTTATTTCTCACATTTTCGAATTAAACTTGGTGATCAGGATAAAACTTGCGCCCCGCATAAGGTATGTTATGTTTGTGTTGAAGATCTTAGAAAATGGTCAAAAAAGTCAAAAAAGGAGAAAAAAGCTTTCAAGTACGCTGTTTCTATGATATGCAGGGAATTTAGACACCACACTGATGATTGTTACTTTTGTAGTATTGATATTATCCATATCTCAAAAAACAAGAAGGTAATAAGCTACCCTAACCTAATGCTTCTTGGTCAGCAAGGCGGTTTTACCAAATTTCCTTTTGTGTGAATGGGACAGTATAGCAAAGAATCAACATTGGTGCAAAAATAACTGTCTTTAAAACCCGACGAGAAGAACATTCTCCACAAAAACCTTGTAGATCCTAGAAACATTCTCTTACCAGCTCTACATATAAAGTAAGGCCTCATGAAATCGTTTGTAGGTTTCTGAAGGTATGAACCCTGTTTCAAGTATTTCTGTCAGAAATTTCCAAACCTTTCAGAGGCTAAACTTAAAAAAGGCGTATTTGTAGGACCCGACATTCGAAAAACGATGTTCGACGGAAACTTTGAAACCACATGACCATACATGAGAAAGAAGCATGGGTATCATTCAAGCAAGTTTTTACAAAATTCTTAGGAAATGCAAAAGACCCAAAATATCGTACTATTGTAGCTAACATGTTAAAGAGTTTTGAGAAAATAGGATGTTTGATGAGCCTGGAAGTCCACTTCTTGAACAGTCATCTTGATTACTTCCAGGAAAATTTGGGAGATGTTAGCGAGGAGCAGGGTGCCGTTTTCACCAAGATATTAAATTGACGAAAAAACGTTACCAGGGCCGCTGGAACATCAACATGATGGGAGACTACTGTTGCTCAATTCACCGTGAAGCTCAACAAGTGACTCATCGCAGGAAAAGCTACACAAAAAACTTCAAAGACTGGAAGTATAAACCATTGCCATCTGACTAGTGAAACCTACATTAAAATACATTCAAGTAACCTACTGTAAATAAAAACTATGATAGTGGTTCAACACAGTGTTTCATCAATTTTATCATACACCGTACATATATTAAATTATATAAAAAAAGTCAATTTCTCGAAAACTATGGGTGATACAAAAAAAATATTAAGACCATATTTGAATTCAGCACACAAATATCTATAAAAATCAGCTATTAAAGTAAACAAAGATTGCAAAAACATTTTTTTGTTGGCCTGTATTATCTATCCGTTACTGTTTTGCTTTTAAGAATCTGTCTTTTGTTTTGGAAGACATATCGAGGGTTGAATGTTTTAACAATTTTAATTAAAAGCTAATAATATTGATCAAGTAGAAACTGGAACTATTTACCAATAGCCATACAATAATATAGTTTATTTTTGAAATGTTTCTGTATACTCTTTGTTCACGAATTTATTTCTCTTTATTAAATTTTGTAAATCCGGCTCCAAGGACCATGAACGATTTCTGTACTTGTGATGTACTCTTCAATAGAGTGGACTGTATAATCTGAGCACTGGACACTCTTTACAGCACTCGCGGCGTCACTTTCCATTCATCAATAAAAACAATAATAATTCGTCTTTGCTTTGTTTTTTGTGTGCTTTCATAAAAATTATTTAGGACTTGAAGTCGAGTTACCAAGGAGGACAATCCATTGAAATCCGTCGTTCTATCTAGCGATCTCAAAATCTTTCGTTTACATAATTTCGCACATTGATTTCTTCACTGTAAGCTATATAAGTGAAAGCTATATAGGCAGAAAAAATTTTGTAATAAATCAAGGCACATATTATCTGGTAAATTATCAGGAAGAAAAAAGGACTCAGAGAGAAATTTCCAAAAAATATCAGTTCTCTCACGTTCAATTTATTAGATGGTTTTGTGTGTGCAGGGGAGACTGGGGTTGAAAGTCACATTTTTTATGTTATGCATTTATGCATTTTCAGTGTCCTTTTTTATAAGTTAGATGATATTTTTTTATCGATAGATAGTGTTTTTATACTCATTTGAAAAAACTATTCTTTTTCTCTCCAAAATCACCCATAGAGGAAATATAGCAATTCTTATAGAAAAGAAAAAGTGTGATTTGTAACCCCGGTTCGGAGATGATTGTCACAGTATCTGGGACAAGTAGATACACAGGTAATTGGTGGGCATAAAAAACATTCAAATGAATATTATTTTCATTATAATAATGATTATATCCAAAAAGAGAAAGAAAGGGTCTCATTTGTAGGAAAAAATATATTTGCTTCAAATAAATAACTTCCTTCTGGTAACTAAAATACCAAAAATATCCATCAGTCGGCGATGCTTGTAAACTAAAAATACCTATATTATTACGAAATTATATTTAGTCAGTCTAAAATTCAGTGAACATTCGAAATCACAATTATGGTAAATATTTTTCGAATATTCTTGGTAGACAAATCGCAATAAATACTTGAAGCCAGAAGTATGTATCTTTCAAATTCTTCCTTCTATTTGTCGGTGAAGATTTGCCTATACCTTTGATAACCAATTTTTGTTGATGGTATTGATAACACCGTGTTGCTTATCTCTTCGACAGTGAATTTTTTACGAAACCGTGTCAGAGTGCGATAATAATTAATCCCAAAATCACTTCTTTTGCAGCACGCATTATCACTGCGTCTAATACTAGTCGATCAGATCTTCTTGTACGATGCCATGAGATCTATGATTTTTTCTAAAACTTACAAAATTGTATGTAGCAGAAGTTGAGATAACCAGCCCCAAAACACATTTCAAAATATAACCTTATGAGACTCCACACAAATGCACAAAAAAAAACAAATGTACGTATCTCCCTCACACAGTACGACAGTCAACTGAAGAGACGTTAGGATGGAGATATTGCTCTCGCGATCCTCCGATTTTGTTCGATAAACTCTTTCGTTCGTTTAATTTTCCAATATGGCCGCTGTGACAACCAACCCGTGAGATAAGCATACCCGGTCTCCGCTACCGTATGGAATATACCTGGAATTGCTGTTCGTCCAGTCATTACAATTTTGCTACCACTACGATTTTATAAATTTATTTACCCTCCCTCTTTTCATCATGAAATTTTGTCACCAATTCTCCCAAAAAATATGTGTCAAGATATCGTTGGTGAAATAGCTTGATAACTCGATATCCACATTTACCACTTTTGGAATGAAGTACATCCATTTTCATCTTTTCCGGAATTGAATTTTTCATGACTAATACATTTGAAAGGTTATAAACAATTTTTAAACATTTCACTATAATTCACAAGACTAAATATGCATATCTGAATCTTTTGACGAGCAAAAACACGATACTCTCTGCAAACAAAAATTAAATTGTATCGAAGGCATTTGTTTAACATTTTGATTAATACGATAGATTTTTATTTAAATTCAATTTAATTTTCTATCGAAAACATAATTGGTGAAATTTCAGTAGTGGCTAAGGAATTGAAAGTTGTTATTATGCTGTAGATACTACTCGGTCTTCTGTTCCAATGAAAACAAAAGACGAGGGATTGAAGTTTTTTCAACGGTTCTCAGGCCAAAACTGGACCACTTAAAACGAATTTGAAATGCTTTTGGATATTTGTGACACGTTTTGTTACTGTCAGTTCTTACTTACGGTACGTTGTAGGATGCAATAAAGAAACAGATATAAAGGGCGTCTCCAAAAATGTGCTTCTCCATGTATCAAGGGTGAACCAAACAACTTCATTGGAAGGTTTAAAGCAACTACTACTTCCCACGTTTCCAGAGGTTCAAGTTCAAGAATTTGCATCACTATTCCCCAGTATTTACTCTTCTTTCAAGGTATCTGTAAATGAATGAAATGAATAAATGAATGAAGACTGCCATGGATCCACGTATCTGGCCTGAAATTAGTAAATTTTTTCAGAAACTCATGCAGAAGACTAGCCTTTTATCCACAAATCGTTCTGTTGAACGTACAAAGTTTGAATACTGATGCAATCAATCAATTAGAAACAGACATTAATAACAATATTTTATTTCTTTACCTTACTGAAACTCATACAAAAGTAGACACCATCCACTCATCCAAACATAAGAGGATTTGAACTGAGCACCTACTTCTGTAGAAACAACCTATACGATCAAGGTGGTGTTGCTATATACTCCAGAGTCGGACTGAAATGTAAAAAGACAAAACTAGATATATTTTATATTGAAAAACATTTCGAGATCTAATAAATTGATGAATATAGCCGTTACTATGTGGTAAGAGATCATAATGAAAAGATAAATGAAAATTCCTGTTTTTTACCACTTTTAATTGTAACTAACGTTACTGCAGTTTCGTCCTATATGGACATTTTCAAACTTACACAATTAACTGTGTAAGTTTGAAAATG
>WOGP01007998.1:0-11442 GCA_015342065.1 Leptinotarsa undecemlineata
TCGGCGTCGCAGTCCACTTTGTGGGCGGTCATAACTTTGCTCGCAGAGGCAATCGGTCAGGGCCGGCTTCAGATTCATTACACTATAAATGTCAGACATGATCCTATAAATAATGAAAATTTCCACATTACATATTTTTATTTCATTATATTTTTTCACAATGGGTCACCTAATGGAAATTGAAGTACTGAAAGGATTTTTTTTGGGTCCATTGTTCTTTTCTATTTACTCGTCAACGTTGCTAAGGAAACTTGACACCTCTGATGTGCATATTCATGTGGATGACACTCAATTTTCAGCACAGTTTCTATCCAGAAGATGTCAAAGAAGCCTGCGAAATCATAGACCCTCATATTAGACATTTTATTGAAGTAGCAACTTCACACTCGCTCATTTTCCGGTCAATAATCAATAGGAGTGAAATCATCAATTCAGTTGAAATTCACATAAATGCAGATACACTTTCAAGTTGTTGATGAAGCCGGAAACTTTGACGTGTTATTTGATTCTCACATGAGGTTTGAAAAGCACAACAACATACTCATTTAACGAGCCTATACCTCAAATTCTTATATCAATACCTCAAATTGATATATGGTAATGGGATTGCCTATCAATAGAATCGAAAAAAGTGTTGTGTGAGAACTTAAAACTAGCCTAACTGAATTTTGCAGATACTCTTTATGGGCCGAATCTGACAAATTACTGTAAATAAAAAATTCAGAAAGTCCAGAATTATTATTAAGAAAGTTGGATGGCTACATATGGAGAATAGGAGAAAACTATATGCTGCCTGCCTATTCATAAGATTATTTTATGCGAAATTCCTTCGTACCTGCATAGAAAAGTGACGTTTCGAACCGAAGTTCACAATATTTACATCAGGTTCAAAGGCTCTTCAATACCTTCCATTTTCACAACTCAGCTAGTCAAACGCCCTTTCAGTTATAGTAAGTGAACGATATAGTGAACTTTACCTTCCAACAGTTCCCCTTCAATAATTCAGTTAGGAAGCTAACTAATTTTGTTATTCAATAATCATTTCTGCTACATATACTCTCAAGGGCATACAGTTTTTTGAATGTTTTAGTCTGTGAAACTTCAAGTACTTGGTATTTGGTATAGTTATCTTCAAAATGCAAATTGTTATCCAATTAAAAACTTCGTATTTAATTTTTCCTCGAATTTTTGTTCGGTACTTTGATGAGATGTAACGAATGATAGAAAGCGTTGTCGAGAACTATCACATTATTCGCATCCAAATTTAGAATCAATGTGTTTTCAAACCAGTCCTCAAAAATATTAGCACCCATATTCTGATAATAGTCAACATTGCAGCCCTCAATTTTTTTCCACATAATTTCAAAGAATTCGGAACCCATCATTTACTTTCTCCAATGCAAAATGATTAGTCGTGATCCTTTGTATGAAAGCATGTTAGGCGTACACATTCTCGAACCAAAAGTCCTCCCTTTCGTTACTGTTTCATGAGTGTCAGTCATACCAAGTTTCGTTCAAATAGAAAATTTGCCATTGTTTTTGTCTATATTTAGTTATTTGTTTTAAGTATTTGTTACGCAATTCCACTATTCTTCCGCTTTCTCTAATTGCTTGACGTTTGTTTATTATTTTAAATGTAAATCCTACTTTCTTTATTCAATTCTGAAGAGTTTTGTCACAGCAGCTTACGTTATGGCCAGAAGTATTCAATTTCTTCCATATGATTTCAGTTGTAGGAATCTCATTGCTTTTGTAACAGTTGTATACTTTTTTTCAATGATTTGATTAGAAGGACATCTATAGGCTTTGGTAACCCTGTATCACATCGCGTCTTGAGTTCATAAGGTTTGTTTTTGACTATTTTACGAACAGTTGAGAAATGAATTTCGGTCAAATGTAATGTTTCTTGTAATAGTTTTTTTCCCTCGATACCAAACTTTAGATGTAGATTTTTATATACTTCGAAACATCCTCTCTGTGTTTCATTATTCAAATACATCCGAATCTTATTCACTGGTATCTCTTATTCTCATTGTTCATCATTGCTATTGGAATCACTACACAGAAAAAAGTCTGCGTTGTTATCACACTCGGTATTACTATTGGTGTTACATTATTACATTTCGTTATTACATTTTAAACAGATAACAAAAATTTTAAGTAATTATAACTGCACCAATATCGAATTTCAACACTTAAATCTCGATCAGTTCCTGAACTGAACATTGACTACGCAATGAGTATGAACATCCTCGCATTCTATTCGTCACCGTAACATGACTTTAAATTTTATGACTCTTCAGCCAATCATAAAACTCGGTTAGTAAAAATTTTCCAATATAAACCTTCAATTCTTTAGTCCAGGTGGATCAGTTGTCAGCGGGATTAATTTTCTGTATTGGTTTTTTTGTCCTTTGAGATGCCGATAGTTTTAACTATTCCAATACAGGTTACTTCGACTATACCAGATAGCTGAAGTATTCAATGCTATTCCTGAACTTTTAAAAACGCGCCACCCTCTCAGTTCAAAATCAAACTGAAATTATATATTTTTCAAAATCATTAACATAATGAATTTTTCGCCATTCCGCTTTTATTTGCTTGATTTTGTATCATCGCCAGTCACTGATCTTCATTCTTCATTCATGTATTCATATACTTATGTTAATGCTATGCTAGTTTAACACCCCTGCAGATACTTTTTCGAATTGAGTGAAAGAAGATCTGCGAAAATTTAACTTTGTGGTTGTAGTAATAAAGATGTCATTTATTATCATCATATTTTATATTTGGTTATAATAGTTTCAGCTATAGCTTATGCATTATATTTAGTTTTAGTTTCTTGTTAACACAGACTTTTATGTTCCACGATCCATTTTGATTATAGCACATAGGTTCAGCTCAATAATCTCTACTAAATGTTCGTCATTGTAGTTGTATTTAATCAAGTTCACTTCCTCTCATCATTATGGCAAATACTCGCGGTTCTCTCAAGAGAAGAAAATCAAGAACCTCTTTCGTTGCAAGCATCACAGATCTATACTCGTCTCGAAAGAAATCCAAATGTTTCTGATATTCAAATCAACTTGTTAACGAACCCCATCCCGATAAGTACGAGTATATCTGGAACAGAACGTCATTCCTCACAGGAAAACTGGAAGTCTGGCGAACAGAGCGCAATTTTGTAAATTTCTCAGACTCGCAGATATGAATTCTAATGGAAACGTCTGAGCATGATTTATACATCGTCACCATTTCCTCGAAGTGCTTTATCAATCACTGGAAGAACAGAAATCGGCACGAACTCCTAAATAATTCATAGAGCGTTCCATTATAAATGAACGTTCGAATTAAAAGCCATTTCGGTACAAATTGAAGATAAATAACGTGTGTGTCAGAGAGGGACTTGATGAATCACTTGGTCGCATCAGCCGAAGAAAAAGTTCAAATAGAAGTTTTGTACATGAACTCAGTTATAGAGTAAGTACATCGTGTTGCTTTTTATGGATCTCAAATGAAATTATAATAGCTATTTATATGTTATGTTACGGAGTGGTGGCATTCAAGGTATGTTAGGTCTGTAAGGCATCAATCAGGAGCAGAATTCTGTATTCAGAATTTTAAAAATTATGGGATTGAAAGCTTGAGTTGGTTTCAACTCAAAAACTACATACTGGAATTTGACTTCGATTTGGTGAAGATTTGAGGACAGGTTCATTGCCTCTTCATTTCTATTGAAATTGCCTCTTCATTTCTATTGAAATTATCCCTGTGTATCTAAATTTATATATTTTTGTATTTGATAGAGTAATTCATTGAAGACTCGTGATAGTTCATCGAAAAGATGAAATGGGGTCCTGGAGACATGCTAGTGAGTTCTGACGTGGTATTGTACACGATGGTACTGATCAAGGACAGCTAATAGGCGAAGTATTTCCAGCAGATATAAACACCCTCTTCACTCATGGTTCATCATGAACTTATTTCCAGTGGAATAGCGTTTTCAAAACAATCGGATGGTACTGTAATGAGTGATTCATTCAGTTCGGTGATGCAAACTTTTTTATAGAAAGTTTCGAACAACGGGCCCTAGAGCAAGCGAGCATGAAATCATATTGTTGGCTGCGTTATGTTGATGATACGTTCATGGGATGGCAAGATGTTTAAACAATACTATCTTCATTCAACCCGCGAAGAGGACACTTTTCCCACAAACGGGTCCTAGAGAACTTTCCCTGAACGCTTGTTGTCAACTGAATCAGAAAATGAAGACACTTTTTCCACATACCAGTATCAGAACACTTTCAGTTGACTCACTGTTTGCTAATATAGTTCAAAGCAAGCGATTGGGAGAGTGCTCTAGTTCCCGTTTGTGAGAGAAGTTTCTTCTTCGCAAGTTCAATGAAGATACTTTATGCATCTAGTTGACACCAAGTTGTCAATACAAGTTAGCGAGATGCGGGTCGAGAGAAAGAGCAATCGCCTGTATCAGACGTACAAAGAAGATACTTTTTTCACGCATCAATATCAAATCACTTTTTATCTTGTTTGGTTATAATGGTTCATGGAAAAAGTGTCTTCCTTGGATATTCAATAGAGACAGACACTTTTTCCATGAACCAGATGTGAAGAACTTTCTCTAGACACGTGCATTCTCTCTAGACATGTGAATTCATAACAAAAATTATCAAATAACATAGCGAAATGATTATCGGGAGAAAGTACCCTAGTTCCAGTATGCGAGGAAATGTATACGTCGCCAAGTCATCGAAAACACTTTTTTCACCAATCAGAAAATGAAAACACTTTTTCACATACATCAGATGAAGATTTTCTATCCAAGCTGATTGAACGAGATGGTGAAACGAACGTCAATAAAAGTGATGCACTGTTTTTAAATGAGCAACTTTCTAACGGAATCTTTCAGAAGAGAGTGAATCGCGCATCTTAGGAAAGTGTTTAACTCAGGAGTGTGTGATAATGAAGGCACTTTTCTACAATAGAAAATAATGACACTTCATCACACAAGAAGAAGCACTTTCTGCCAATGAAGTTAAATATTCAAGTAAGAGAAACAATCTTCGAGAGGAATTGGTTCCAGTGTGCAGGAAAAGTGTACTTTTTGCGAGTCTGATGGAGACACTTTTTTACCTAGCAGAAAATGAAGACTTCTTCACCTCTTACCAAAAGTGAAGTACTGTCTCTAAATGACCGATTTTTCAACCGAATCGGTCGACAAAGTTAGTGAAATGCACATAGAGGGAAAGTGTTTCAACCCGGGTAACTGTGAAAAGTGCCTCCTCGAAGTGCTGATGGAGACACTTTTCTCGAACACCAGAAAATGAGGACACTTCTTTCATGCATCAGAAGCAATTCCTGTTGACGCGACATTTGCTAATAAAGTTAGATTGGCAAGTTGACAACGAGTGTCTAGATATGCGATATTCTAACAAAGTCATTCAAAAGTTTGTCAAACGAGCATCAAGAGAAAGAGCTCTGATTCTGGATGGCGTGAAAAGTGTGTTTACGGTGTTCTAATGCAGATGCTTTTTCCACACACTCGAGGTTATTGACATTTTTTCCGAATATCAGACATGAAGCTCTACTTCTCTCTATCACTCTCTCTCTCTCTCTCTCTCTCTTAAAGTATCATTCGCTAATTAGGTTAAATATTCAAGATACCGAAAAGTTTTTTGGGAGAATGTGCCCCAGTTATAGCGTGTGTTGTTTGGAAAAGGGTTTCTTTGGAGTGTCTGAAAGGGTCACGTCTTTCATAGATCAGAGAAAGAAGACACTTTTCTCAAACAAAAAACATTCTTTGACTCACCATTTGCTAAACATGTTAATTATCCAGGTTGGAGAAAATTATCTGCATTATATACCAAAATCACCATGGTTAATTTGGCACTTCATCAATTTGAATATAAGAACACGGTGAAACATCTGTCAGTGCAATATCAAATCAAGTTAACTTCCAGCAAATTCCAACCGACATCCTAGCACGGTTTCAATCCACGCCGATTATGTTTGCTGATAGATTAGGTTATCGATCAACAGCAAAGATATCGTTATATTCTACGGACTATCAAACCGCGAACCTCCATCGCAGTTGATTGATTAAGAAAGCACGACAAACAAGACAGATGGGGTAAACCGTTAATGGGCTCGAGTTGAACAAATGGAAGCGACTTGTGAATAGGGTAGCGGATAGATTCGGGACGTTCATCAACGTCTAGCAAGCTTTATAATAATAATTATGTGTTTACTGTATCAACCTTTGTGGGAAAAATAGTATATGAATATGATGAGGTGAGTCAATTGAATCGTTACATGGTTTTAATTATCGGCGTTTCATTTTGTGAGTGGTATTCATTTGGAAAAACTTTCTCAGAAAGTTCATTTCACATAAAGAAAGTTCTCCAAATAAAAGAGGTTTTGAACAGTGAAGTTCGAAGTGTACTGAGTTGAATCTCAAAACGATGAGCAGCCTCAGTCTATCGCTATTTTTGATACGTATCTTTCTTGGTGGAATCAAATGTGCCAAGTCACTTGAACACTTCCCGTGAAAGTATCTATAGACGAAAGACAAATCTCCAACCTTTCTTCGATGTTCCAGACTATCAAGATGCGAGTGATGTTCGCGTCTCCAATCAGGCTGCTTTTTGGATGGAATTTATCAGTTTCAGGGAATGCTTAGGAACCTCATACATCAGAACAATACTGCAAAGATGATCTTATCTGAGCTTCATAACGCATCAAAAGTTGCTGAGGTTTGTACAGTTTTCTAGTTTTGAACAGTGTTCTAAGCTTTTGAGAAGCAGCCTTTGCAATTCCAGCAACATAATTGTACCAAAACATTTTCCTTTGCTGTACCCGTGCCTTTGAAGACATTTCTCAAGTGATTGATTTCTTCAGGAAGGCTCTCAGGTGCATAAATACGTCGTGCTCTCTCAAACAATGTTTCAGTTACCCCGCTTTTTTGATGTGGCTTTTGGTTTGAGTTTTTGTTCAGATGTCAGTATGTGTTGGTTTTCTGTATATTCTGTGGTACAATGTAACATCTGTACATCATCTCATTTGGAGATACAGAAACACTCGACAAAATTATTATCCAAAACTATATAGAGAGGTAATTTGAATTCAAAAACACAAGGATAATTTTGATAGAGAATGAGAGGCAATGAATATTAATGAAATTCGTCCACCTGTCGTCAATTGTACACAAACCAGAGCAGGTAATCAAATCAAGAGACATCGAGCCACCCCTACCTACAATTATATGAATTATATGAGTTGAATATCAGAATTGTAATCTCTTTGTTGGAAAAAACTGAAACAATAACTCAAGCACCAACTTATCACCACTCTTCCTCACCCCCTTTTATGATGTCTACCGCAGTAGTAGACAAAACGTCAATCAAAAGAATCTGCAGACCACGGTCAAAGAATTCGGAAAATAGCTTTGACACAATTATCTTCGGCGGTGACAGTTTACATTTCCACATCCATAATTATGTATACTACTAAGTTTTTCCCAACACCAAACCGTTATTCAAACACCTCGAGACGTGTTTCGATTACCAAGTGATCATCTTCAAGAGGAACATCTTCCTCTTGAAGATGAGGGTCTTTCCATTTGGAACGAAAGTGGAATATCTTGGCATTGTCCTTGATAAATAACTCATCTGGAGCGGTCATTTACAAAAAGTTTTACACAAATCCAGACCATCCCTATGAACATGTCGTAGGATTCGTGGTGAAATTTGCGATTCAGATCCCAAAGAAATCCATTGGATTTATGTGATGATTGTCAGACCAATACTCACTCATGGTGCAATTGCCTAATGGCTGAAAGCTTTACAGAAAACGGCCCAGGTGACCATTTTTCTGGAGAGAGAGGCTAGATGGACTGCATATAGATTTGTGCATGTCGTCAATTGCACAAATCAATCTATTGCAGGTTACTTCAGACTGCTGGCTGACACTGGAAATCATAGCATTCTTGGAATCACTTTTTGACATTATGCCTGCAACTGTCAACTACGAACTGCCTTATACAGTACTTTTCCGGAGTAGAGAGAATCGGATCCTGCAGGAGAAAAACATTTCAAGAGCGGAGAGTTGTGGGTTCACAGATGGATCAGAAACACCATCGAGCTCTGGTGCAAGTGTTTTCAATTATAGACCCAGGACAGATGATATATCAACCTGCCTAGGGACCTATGCAACTGTATTTCAAGCGGAAAGCTATGCTATTGAAATGTGTTCGGGAACATTCGTAGAATCCAACTCAAGTCACTTAAGTCAATGAAATTTTTCTCCGACAGTCAAGCGGCGTTCACCCTTGAAACTTGAAACAACCAAGCTTGTTGAACTACAGTAGGGATGAATTACGATGCCTAACAGGCCTTCTTACAGGTCACTGTCGGAAGATGGTGTGTATCGCCTTTGGAAAATGATGAAACAACAGAGCATATAGGTTGTGCTTGCCCCGCTGCAGATCGAATCAGGTTTTCAGTGTTTGGTGATATCACATTTCTACCATCTGACCTGAAAGATCACTCACCATATAAACTAATCGGCTTCGTCAAGAAGCTGGGTTAATTTGGTTGGTTAAGTGTGAGCCACATCAAACCCTTGTGGGTTGCGGTGGAGGGACGAATAAACCCGCTAACTTTTAGCCTAACCTAACCCAACCTAATAAATACATCATGAGAACAAATATAAATTCAATGAAAACAATTCTTTCCCAAATAGGTATACATTACAAACTTGAATAATCGAGTTTTGTGAACTTCGTGCAACGCCAAACGTTCATATAAAATATCCCCTGTCGAGGAGTGACAATGATAATTCCTCACATTAGTCGAATAAATCAAGCGGAACGCCCCGACTCTAGTTATTGCATTGTTTCAAATATTACTGCATATTAAACACACAGACAGTTTAATTCTATTACCGCTTTAATAAATTGCTTAACTTTACCCAGTTTCGAATATAGTGCTGTTCACCCGGAAAATGTCTGCTTTTCTAATGAAATTAATGTAGTTGGCGTGCTTCGAGGACGAATGCAAAAAACCTGCATTGTTTTTGCAGTTCAAACATTTGCGCAGGTTTGACCGTTTTACTGGAGTGTACGAGATGAGAAATAACGATAATGATGGAATAAGAGGGAAAATTAAAACCATTCCTTGAAACAACCACTTCTTAGGCTATGTGAGAGAGGTTAATCGAAATATCACGAATAATTTCCGAATAGAAGCCATATCTGATGAAGAAATATTGGTTGTCATAAAACCCAAACGTCTGAAACCCAAAAACTCACTAGGACCAGATAATATTCCGGCATACATAGTGAAAGCATGCGCTGATTTTTTCTTAAAACCCCTAAAAATTATATTCAATTTCACAATCAATACCAAGGTATATCCAGAATCATGGAAACTGAGCAGTTTCCTCCATATTCAAAAATGGTTATGAAAAACAGATAACGAATTATAGGCCTGTTGTGTTAATAACGAATTATAGGCCTGTTGTGTTAATTTGTGTACCTAGTAAAGTATTTGAGTCAATTTTATATCTAAAAATGGTAGAATTCCTTGAACCTTCACATCAAAAAAATCGAGATTTACCAACCTTATTCAATTTTCTCAAAGCGCAAATGATATGATTGACCTTGCTGGACAACTAGATGTTATATATACAGACTCTTCAAAATCATTCCACTAGGTCGACCACGACATTTTGCTCAATAGTTTCTGTAAGCTAGGATTTTAAATTGAAATCTCAGAACTACGCGCATCTTATTCAAAGGGCCGCCAACAATATGTGGTATTCAAAGAGGGTTGTTCAGAAAGATGTATCACTTGCTCAGGTGTCCCCCAGGGCACCAACTTGGGTCCATTTCTCTTTTTATGCTTGATAAACACTTTATAAGATCATCCGAATGTTTGATTTTCGCAGATGATTTCAAATTATATAGAAAGATCAATCAAATCGATCATTGTCATATTCTGTTAGGTTGCAGTAGCAACCTGATCAGAAAAAAAGAAACCACCTCCCGGTGTCTTTTTCAAGAAAAAATAATATTCAATTCGAATACAGTATTAACAATAATATTCTGGCTGATAGAAATGTTGTCAGAGACCTAGGTGTTTACTTTGACAGAGAACTCAATTTCAATTATTATGTGAATACAATAATCAATAGAGGGTATATGATATTGAGATTCGTAATTAGGAATTCCTGTAGATTCACAGATATGAACACTTCGATAATAGTATACAACACTTAGGTCAGGAGCATAATAGAATACGCCGCTATATTCTGGTCACACAACTACGAAAAATTTAAAAATGAAATTGATAAGGTTCAGAAAAAATTTCTAACATATCTCTATTTGAAAAAAATTAGAGTGTTCTGCTTTGATATACCTTACATGACGCGTTTGAGATAATTTAATTTCGTCAAACTAGAGCACAAACGAGAAATTGCTTCTGCACTATTTATGTTAAATTACTCAATAATGAATTTGACTTATATATCGTATTTCTTAGGAAAATTAAGTTACTGACAATCTAATTATAATCACAGGATCACACCTCTATTTGCTCTCCCGAAAGCTTACACTAATCTTAACAAAAATGCACCTTTCTATAGACTGTGCAGAGGTATGAATGGGATCTAAAATCCCATCATAATATCAAAAAACCCTTCTTTTTTCATAAACAATATATTTTTACATTATCACAGATTGGTAACTTGATAATGAGCAAATTAAACGAAAGAAAACATGCTAATCGAGAAAAAAACGCACCTCTCTCCAAACTATGTCAGTTTGGAATTAATTTGGAATTTTTCTGTTTTATTGTATAATGTATAATGATAATGTTCACTCTCAGAAACTTATACTAATAGAGTAATTTCGTAATATTATCGTTTATAATAATCATAATAATTAGTTTTGTAACTCACTAAATTAATAACAGTCAAAATTGTAATCAATCAATGGAATGTATTTTCTGTAGATTACATATAAATAAAGTAAAATGAAATAAATAAAATAGGCGTTTCGCTATGCGATAGCTTCCTCAAGTAGGATTTGATTTACCACTTTTTGATTGAATCATTTTATATTCTGGAAACACCACTGTGGTCTACGATCCACAATTTGTAAAATATGCAAGAAACCATATAAATCATGAACAAGCACATTAGATGGGAATAATAAATTAGCGAGAATAATAAAAGGATCATTTAGGTATATGAAAAGAGAAATGAAAAATTTCTATGTTTTATACCACTTTTAATTGTAACTGAGTTACTGCAGTTTCGTCCTATATGGACATTGAGTACCTGAATTTACAGTTCACAATGCGGACTTGCCAATTTAAAAACCGGAGAGTAAATTAAATCGATTTGATCATTTAACAGGTAGCAACC
>WOGP01007999.1:0-11442 GCA_015342065.1 Leptinotarsa undecemlineata
GTTTCCAGGTGGTTTAAAGAGCATAACATAGACTTCATCTCTGTGACTATCACATCAACACATTTATCAGCATATTCATCATTACCCATGTATTCCAGATAATTACATCAGACTCGTAAGTCGCCAGGTTCCGTGCTTCTTTTTTAAAAATCACTTAGACATTCAAATTCCGTAATTGTAGGCACTAAATTATCAGAAATATTATTCCATTGAAACGAAAATATTGTTGTCAGGTTGCGATTCTATATTTTTTTCGTCTGATAAAATATATAGAATGATGAAAAAACAACAACGTTTTTGTTTTAATGCAATAGTATTTCTGCGAATTTAGTGCCTTCTGTTATGGAATTTCTGTTTGTTTAAAAATGTTTCAAATATGTTTTTTCCGTTAACCTGCTATCGCACCCTTACGAACGACAACTCTCAGAAGTTGACACTTGTGCGAGCTAAGGTCTAACGAGGTCTCACCTTTTAACGTGTGATTCCTAACATGGTTTGGATGATAGCGAGTGAAAATCGAGAGTTCTGCGGCTCGAACCATCGATTCATACATGTATCGGCCGATTGAGTGAGTGAACAAAGCACCCACGTCGAACAGCTCGGCATCCGACCGATAATGGTGAAAAAATCATTATTAGCTCAGAATTAAAAGAACATCATATTAACTGACATGATGTTTTCTGACAGGCACTGCATGACCAATATACCTTAAACAACATTTTATTGCTCCAAAGACTCTGTGGCTTATCAATTTTGCAACAGTTGCATTGGAAATAATCTTGGTGAAACGGCTGTGTTTGAAGTCAGTTTTTGTGGCTTATTATTACCAAAAATGACTTCAATATTTGCTGTAGCGGTTCACCAATGAGTCAAATTTTCGACAATAACGAAAATATGTTTTTCCAAATCGCAGTTCTGCAATTAGCAGTTGTTATAAATCTTTATGATGAACGATGAAGCTAGTGTAATCAGCAAAAAGTAAAAAAGTTGCTTCTGGAAAATTGATGACCATGTCGTTGATGAGAAATAGTGTGGGACCAAGTATGGATCCCTGGGTAACATGTTTTCTAAGTATCTCTATTCCACAGAAGGAGTTTGTTACCAATTCAACTATTAACACTTAACACACTTCTCTTTTGTTAGGAAGATAACTTTCAAACTATCTCTTAGAAATACCGCGTATGCTATAGTCACCACGCTTGTTCAGAACTATATCGTAGTCCACGCAATTAAAGGCTACTGCAACGGTTAAGATCAGCGATACAGTTTTGGAAAATTTATGGTACCTTATTATTACCTGTAGATTGTCCTCATTGTGATATAATCCTGCTTTCTTTCAATTTGAACAATGCCTCTATTGAATATCACTCTCGAAAAAGTAGCTGCTGGACATCTGAATCGATTTATATTCATTGGGTACATCAATAAAAGACTCCTTATTAATCGTAAGTGAAATGGAAATACAATACTGAACTAGAGAACAAATTCGTCGCACGTGTTACAGCTGTGGTGGCACTAAAATTTCAGAAGTGTATATGAATCTAACATTAACCCTCTAGATTTGGCGGGTGGTCCCTAAGACCCGTGGCCACTTGCGTTTCTGCGTACCTGGTTGTATTGTTCCAGTGCTAGAATACTTTATTGTTCCAACGTTTCACCCTTGAACGCTCACTTTAACCCTCGATGAAATAAGTGTAACAACCCCTAATAGGTAACAGAGTCTGAACAAAGCAGATGGTTTAAATTATTTTAAAATATATATGATTTGAATATCCAAAACTATTCCAGGTGATTTTTGTTCGTAAAGTAACGCTTGACATTATTAGAAAATATGTTTCCTTTACAAGTTAAAAGTTTGATATGCAACTCTTGTAAGGAAACTTCAGAACTATACTTCTTTGATTTTTTCGAAAATTCGAAGAACGAACTTGCAACTCCAAAGTTAAAATATCTTCTTCTGAATTCTTTAAAATATCGATGAAAAAACAAATAAAATTTGTTAATAACAAATAGAGAAGAACATGGCAATAGTAATATCTGAACAAAACTAAAACAAAACTAAATATATGTCCTCAACAGAATTTCAAAACATAAAATTTGTCCGAAAACTGGTTGATAATTAAATCAATCTGTAACGTTTCAACTCAGGGTGGTATACATATACGAAATCCACCGTTGGTCAAAAGTCTGCAACAAAAAAGCTCTCTGGATATTTTAAACTGATTTCTATGTATTTAGGTGTTTTGCAAACTCGAAAAAATTAAAAACGACAGAAAAAGTCCAAAAATTCAAAAATGTTTCATAAAAAATGTGTTTTTTGGGTTTATTTGAAGGCATAAAGGTACAATTTTATTTTTATTACTGTTTTTACATTATTACATGACATCACCGCAAAAAAATGCAGTCGGGAATCGCCGGTAACATTCTAGGACCGAACCGATTTAACCGATATAAGCATGTCTTCCCGACCCAAGATGGCAGTTCAGAAAGTGAATCGTGCGGCTAAACAAGAAATTCAATTAGTGTAAATATATTAAGCGTTGTAATAAATAAATTAGTTTGTGATTAGTGAAATATTGTTGGAAATAAATTTGTTTAAAACAGTTAATTCTTTAATTTGTTACAATATCATATCTTGTATTTGCATGGATGCTTCAAAAAGAAGCCTTCAGCAGTTCTGTTTCACAATGGCGGTTTCTTTGCCTCCATTCCTGTAGGTCATTCTGTACATGTCTAGGACACCTACAAGAACCTGGAATTGATTCTTTGCAAATTAAAATATAAAGACCACAGTTGGTAAGTGTGGGTGATTTAAAAATATTGTGCATGTTGCTCGGACATCAATCTAGGTTTACCAAATTCCCTTGCTTTTTGTGTTTGTGGGATAGATAGTAGAGACCGAGCAAATCACTGGACCAAAAACTGTTGGCATACGAGGGAGCTTAACATCATCAAGTTTTTTTACCACCGCTTCACATAAAGCTGGGATTGATGAAGCAATTTGTAAAGTCACTTCCAAGAGATCGAAATTGCTTCAAATACTTAATATCAAAGTTTCCAGGCCTCTCAAAGGCAAAGTTGAAGAAAAGTGTTTTCGTTGGCCAAGATATTAGACGGCTTATGGCTGATACACAATTTATCACAACCATGACGGATCCTTCATGTTGAAAGCTTTTCATGCTTTACGTTGCCTAATGAGTTTAAGAGTATATTAATCTTCATTTCCACCTCGACTACTTTACAGAAAATTTGGGAAATGTGAGTGAAGAGCAAAGTGAACGATTTCAACAAGATACTAAGGAGATGGAAGAAGATAACAGTGAAGATGGAGCGCCTCAAATATGGCAGAGTACTGTTGGACTCTTCAGATAGGCCTTCCAGATGCTTCCTACAAACGAAAATGTACCAAAAAGAGTCTCACTAGGAAAGTATTTAGTGCTTACTAGTGAATGTATTTTAGATAAAAAAATAAGTTTTGTTATGCAATCATGAATATAAATACTCTTTTTCGACTTGGAAAAAAGTTGAGAAAAGTTGGGAAATTTTGGGCCATGAATATAGAAAAAAATAATAGTGAAGAAATTAATAAAAATTTAAAAAACAAAAATTAGGGAAAAGAAAAGGAGAGGTAATAAGAAAAGGGAAAGAAGGTTGGGATTTCCCAGCATGCATAACTTGAAGAGAATTCTGAGTTGTTTGAAATCTTCAAAATAGATCAACTTCTCCCAAGTAAAACAGTCCTGAATAGCCCACAAATTTTTAAGTGACAATTTTTCAAAATTACCCACTTTTCACTTTTTTTCGACTTGGAAAAGTTGGGAAATTTCGGGCCGTGAAGATAGAAAAAATAATAGTAGAAAACAATAAGCAGAATATTATTTGAGTGTTGTTTCCTTTCATTTGTAATGAATATTTCTATACATTGTGGATATGGTGGAAGACCAAGGACCTTGGTCCAAAGTAGAATAATTCCTATTATTATTTTTATAGGCATAAACATTCAGCCAATCTTTGGATAGCTATATAAGTAAGAAAATTAATATATTATAGTAGTAACTAATCCCTCGGCTTTCATTTCTTCGAAAGTTGCTGGTTTTTCTTTTCGCTACGGCCCTGTTTGTTTAACATAGAAGTGACGTACCATGAAAAATTAAAGTCATTTTCGGATTCAGCACACCCAATAACATTAGAATTGCGCGATACAGCTCTCAATATTTTTTTAAGTTGAAACAATAATTTTTTGCTAGACTCTAAAGTTCATTGTTCTAAGTCAATTTACACGATAATTTTGACCAAGTCCATCGACATTGTTTTTTGTAAATAATTTTAAATATATGTGCATTCAACATTAAACTTTTGTTCTCCTTCAAATTTTTTTCACAGGGATATTTGATGTGTGAGCAATACACAAAATTATAGTCCACCGATTCCAAATATCTTGTTTTTCCAGTTCGGACAACTGATAAAACTTCACAGGTAGAATTTCATCCATTATTTTTGTTATTGATTAACAGCTATTAACCTTCAATTTTGAGGAAATAAAATAAAAGGGTTGTATATAACGTCATCAATTTGTACATCCAATATAAATCCACAAACTAATGAAAACAAAACGATGTGGCTGCTGCTCCGGCAAGCTAACTTTTAATGAACAATTGTTGTTATTCTTAAAATCCAGAAATTCATTTATAGTGAAATATCCCCTGTTACTATTTTGGGTTAATTTCATGAAATGCGTCAGCACTTTATTAGTATTTTTGTAAAAAATATATTTTATAATACATTTTTCAACTCAAATTTACTTACTGTGAATTATGAAGTACCTGCAATTTATTAGTGGTGAAAACGACTGTTTGTCGTATAAAAGAATCGAAACCGTACAATTCTTCAATAAACAACTTATGAAAACTGTCTATCGGTATGAAAATCAAAGAAATTGCCGATGATTTATGTTTGTTCAGTTATCTCGAAAGGTTTTCACATATAAAAGAAAATGATGTGACATAAAAGTGTGTTTATAGCGTATTTATCGCTTCAACTGTAGCACTAGATGAAACACACAATGCCCTTCCGAAAGGTATACCATGTCTCTGGTGAGATTCTACCAGAGAATGGTACAAAGTTTTAGCACCACTCATTCCTAGTCCGTTAGATATTATTCTAATTGCACACCATCGTATATACGAAAGAATTTTGTTAAACTCTAGTATGTAATCCAACGAAGTTCAACAATTACAATCAAAAGATAAAATGTTTATCTTCGATATATTGAACGGTAACAAATTCGCATATGTCATTCGTGTGAAATTCAGTGTACTTAGATTTCCCTAACTGATTTTCAATTCGAAACGTTTCTCATGAAAAACGACTTCTATTGAACCACAAGTTGTTTGCCCTCCTATATCTTCTAATCGAACCCGCAAATAAACCATTTTTCATATCCAAGCCCAATAACACCGACCAATGTAGCCGAAAATGTACGAGATAAACCATCTGTTGCCAATTAATTTCCCATCGAAATCTCCCGGGACCGGCCTATACGCCGATCTTCCGGTCCCGAGCAGGTCTACCAACGCCGCAGGTTCGAAATCTTATCTCGGATCGACCGTATTCAATTAAAGCTGCGTTAATCCGCGCTGCAAAGGTAGGCATATAAATAAATAGCTCTACTGCCTTGTCTCGATCAGGCAAAATTCACTACAATCGGAAAACCGAGAGCGACACAGATAGTGATTTTGCAGAGACGAGCCGCTCTTAACGAGAGATCGCGAAATGTATACGACACTGTTTTTACTATCCGCGAGTATAGTGCAGGAAAAGATGTTTTCTACAGTAATAAATAAAACATACAAATTCGAAGTTTCGCCCATTTCTTCTAATGCCAGAAACTCCACCTAGATGATTTCGCTATTTAACACAGTGTTTTTAATAGATATTCAATATTCGAACCAAATCGAGTCGAGCTATTGTTATTTTTTCCATATTGAATAGATTAATTCATCAAAGCACAGTCCAAGCAACTTGGATTTTCTAAAGTCGACTCTCAAGGGGCCAGAAACATGGATGGACCTCATTTTGGCACATTAGTCATTAGATATAAAAGGAAACTGAGAAATCAAGTTGCCGTTGTAAAGTTTAGAGTTGACTGTTATTTTATACCTGATGTTTGCAGATATTCATTTCTTTTGAGAATTTCAACATAGTTGGATTACAGCAATATTGAGATTTACGCGTTTAATATTGAGTTTACAACTTTCGATATCGATAATATGTAATGTGAGGTTGGGCAAAAATCAACCATTAAGGAGTTGAAAAGAAAATTAGATCCGATCCTTGCACATAGTTAGATACTCGAGGACACCTATTTTTTATAAATATCTCTCCAAAGAATGAACGGGGCTCAGGATCCTCTCATGATTCAAAAAAGCTCGAAACATCTCGAAAGCTCGGCTCGAGACCCACCGGCTTGGTTCGTGAAAAATTCCGCGGCTCCTCCCAATGCCTGCAAATGCGAAGTTCAGTCTCTGGATAGAGGTTAAAGTGGTACTTGCTGATAAAAATAAATATACGGGGGTGATCTGAAAAGTTTCCGAACTCAACATGAAGATAACCAGCACTTATGAATAAAAGCTAGTGAATTTCGTTGTTCATCTATTGACAGTTACTCAACAAAATTTCAGCCATTTTGGACGCAGTTGTTATTTTAAAGTCGTTTGAGCGAGTTGATATGAATGTTTTTATGAAAATGGACAAAAACGAGAATATCAAGCTGTCATTAAATATTTGTTTTTACAAGGCAATACGCCAACGCAAATGAAAGATGAATTGGATTCTGTGTATGAGGTTAGGTTAGGTTAGGTCTGAAGTGAGTTGGTCTATTCGACCCTCCACCGCAACCCACAAAGGTGTATTGTGGCTCACACCTATTCACACTCGGCCCAATAATCCCAGCTTCTTAACGAAACCGATTAGTTGGTATGGTGAGTGGTTTTTCAGGTCAGGGGACTCTGTACCGTTATTTACTGCAGTGAACATGTCAAAAGTACGTATTTGGCCCATATTAAATAAACATTCAGGCATGAGATAGCTATCAACCCGTTGGGTATCGCGTTGGCTCACGTCAGACCTAAAAGACCTAAAACGTGTTCGAATGAACATTTCCAACGTTCTGTTGGCGCAGTTTAGGCGCAATAAATCCGAGTTTTGGCGCCGATCAATTACTGTAGATGAAATTTGTACACACCATTATAGGCCCGATACAAAAATAAAGCCCAAACAATGGAGTGCAAAGGGAAAACCGATCCAAAACAAAAACTGTTTTTTAGCTGGGGATAGTCATGAAGTTATTTTAATCGATTACCTTCAAAAAGAAAACCATTACAGGAGCATACTACGCATCATTACTCGACAAGCTGAAGGCACAACTTGCGGAAAAAGGACACATTGCAGAAAAAGAAAATCCTGTTTTACCAAGACAACGCACCGCCTCACACATCAGCGGTTGCCATGGCGAAAATCCACGAGTTACGGTTTGACCTGCTTGACTATCCTTTTTACTCACCAGAATTAGCCCCAAACGACTTCTTTTTGTTCCCTCATTTAAAAATGCACTCGGAGGACAGATAATTTCGTCAACTGAAGAGGCAATCACCTTCGTGAACAATAATTTTGCATGAAAAATACCGAGTACTATTTGAACGGGTTAGAGAAATGGGATCATCGCTGGAAGGAGTGTGTAGTTAAAAGAAACTATGTTGGAAAACAATAAACTGAAAAAATGTCTTGTATCTTTGTTAGGTCGGAAACTTTACAGACCACCTTCGTATGTTCACATGAATGTAGGTTCATTGAGAAAAAATCAAGGAAATATCACACTAGCATTTCTGAAATTATATTTTCGGCCCCGAACTCGGCTCAGAATTTGTATGTAACGAAAAACTGTAGTTTCAAATGAAGGAAAGAGAATTGAAACTTCTATGTTTTTTACCACTTGTATTTGTATTTCGTCCTATAAGAACATTTTCAAACTGATACATTAAACTTAATGTTTTTCGAAACTCTTTTCTTCATTATGATCTCCTACCACATAGTAACGTCTACATCCATCAATTTATTGTAATTTTAAAGCTAGCGAAAAAAAGCGTAAGATGAAAATTTCGATGGACTTATGATATTTGTGCCTCTATAAACAGTGTTTCAGTGATATGTTCATGTTTTCTTGTTGTTGTTAACAGTTACAAATTTCAGGCGTTGGGATTTAGGGTGCTTATATCTGTTAACCATCTATTCATTTATTGAAAGGCTGCTCCACTGAAAATGAATCACAGACGTTGTAATAACTTCAAAACCTTCGAAAGAACGTTTTGATAAAACATAGAGAGAAAAACTCAACTAGGGAAAACTTCTAAAATGGTTTCAAGGTTTTCCCATATGTCTTAACTGTCATGTAGGTGGTTTTATAAAACTTCACTGGAAGCTGGAATGAGTTTGTGGTCAGAAGATCCCAATGGAACTGTAATAAGGGTGTAAATATTGTAAATTAGGAAGTTTTCTTAAATATAAGTGAATTCTCCATCTCGATGAGAAAACCGGGTTGATTCGATCATAATACTGCTCATAATACTGTTTTGTTTTCAGTGAGTGCCAAACATTGGTATTTCTCGATGGTTTATGAAACAATATAGGCGTGTTTTGTTTCAATTCCTCGATACAACACTAAGACAACTATTCCAAGAATTCCTTGAAGTAATTCCAATTTTAGCATGAATAAAAGTATTCCAAGGTATATTTCTATATTCATAATATTCTTGCCTAAACTCAACTCTTGGTAAGTCCCTATCAGTAAAACGATTTTTTGTTGGCAAATCAAGATCTAAGTTGAAACCTCAGAATGAAAAAACATTTAAGAAATTTGATATCTGTCCGTCATTGATCTCCAAACCAATTGTGATAAACCGTTACATATATTTTTCATCTTGTGACCTGTGACCCTTGTGACCCATTATACCTAATTTTGAAATGGATAAATGATACAAGTGCACATGGATAATTCAACTCAAGTGCCGATAATGAAAACTATGACATCGGAAGTTGTTATCATTGTTTCGTGAGCTAGTCACAATTTATTGTCTCTTAGAATAGTTTATCAGGTGGGAGCTAGACTAACGTATCATATTACCAGATTCGTTTCGCTTTCTGTATAAGGTATTCCTATTATAATGGCAGACACCAATGGCATCCCACATGAATCATGTCTAGAAGGAATTAAGCGATGCTTGACTCAACTTCCTCGCGTTAAGTTATTCAGGGAAATTTTGTCATCCGCGTTCTTCGTGACTTTTATTTAATAGCCTGGCTGCCTGGTGGTTTTTCTTGATGATATCTAACCTCTGCCGACTGAACAATGCAAGATTTGAATTCAAATTTATTGAACTCATTTTCCATGTACGAACATATTGGAAGAATAAGATAACTACAGTACTCGTAGGTAGAGATGGAATTCCATTTGTTTCGTCAACAATATGGAAAATCCTTAGATAATTTGCTTACCTTCATGACATGTGTTTTTGTAGCTACATAAAAAAGAAAAATTAAATAAAACTATTTGAAATCTATACGACTACAGATACGTCTACAAGTAATACACTTATAGAACAAACTCATTATAAATGAACATTTTCACACTTATGTAGAATAAAACTACACATAAAAGAATAATAAACACATTGAAATATATCATCACCGAACTGAAATAAAGCATGATAGACCTTTTTTAACTCAGTAGTTTTTTATTTGATTTCTAAAAATGTAGCTTCTATCTAATTCAATATACATTTTTACTCCGTTATAAATCAAATAGTCTTCGACTATATTAGTTGTGGGGATGGAAAGCTCAAACCTATTTTTGCGAGTGCTAAAGAAGATGCCCTTTCTTTAATAATCAACTTAATTTTTATAAATCATGGAAGGAGTATCTGAAATATATTTTGGGGAGAATGGAATCTATAATAAACAGATTCAGCATTTCATATGAAATGGGATTCGCAAATCTAGATTGCTGTCCAAGTATATCCGTAAAGTTTGACTAAGCTCTTGTTGTTATTAATTATTTGATCCCTAGATACACATCTGCTACTGTACATTAGAAGGTAATTAAATATGTCTTTTTGGTGTTGAAGGATAATAAGCTAGAGTCATGCCAGTCCTTAATTCCGACAATATCTGTATGCATTATTTCATGTTATATGATTTTATTTTTATGATACCATAACAATGTGGTATAGTCAGCAAACAATGTCAAATTTTTCGAATTGGTAGTAAATTCAGATCAATAACGTACAGTAAAATCGGACCTATCATAGCACTGCGGCACAATACACATGATATCTGTTATATCTGAATTTATTGATAATCCCACAAATTGACTTCAACCAGTTGAAACAGATTGTGGTTTACACAATCAAATGCCCTTACACAGAACGGCTGCAACTGCTTCCTTGCAATTAATCGTCTTGTAAAGGCATTGTTACAGCATTCGTGTTAATTGAATTCTGAAAACCAAACTATTGGAATTCATACTTTTATTGTTCGATAATAATGCCATTGTTTTTTTGGGAAAGAAAGTTTTTGGTTTTTTACTACTCCATCTTGGTACAAAAAAAAGATGAGGGAATCTTCCAAAGAAAGGTAGATTCCCTCATCTTTTTTTTTGTATCAAGATGGAGTAGTAGAAAGCCAAAAACTTTCTTTCCTGAAAATTAATCACTCCTAAAAAAATATAACCACTTCAATACAAACTTGATTATATTCAACAAAATTATAACTAATTAGTTACGAATTGATTTCCCAGCTATCATGGTATTTTATTATTCAAGGGTGCATTCATGCAATTTTTAATGGAAACATTCAAACAAGAGTGTATATATTATAATATATTCATTCTCGTAATGTCTATGTGCACGTGCTTGAGTTTCTATTATTAACAAATGAAAAATACGAATTCTGAATCCTAAATATTAAATATTAAATAAAGTTAACAAAACCTTCACTATAATATCTACTCTCAATGAAAAAGATTCAGTAGATGCATTCAAAAAAGTTTGAGAAGCACATATTTAGTTTTATAATGTATATACTCAAGAAAGAGGCAAATCATAGACACGTGTTTCGGGCTTTTGGCTCATCATCAGTATGGTGCATCCAAGTGTAAGGATGGCAACACTTGGTTACCAGGTAGCTATAGCTGCATGGTGGTGATTTTGATAGTTTTCTTGTAAACACAAAATCTATCTATGTGCGGCTGGCTCCGTGCATTTGTATTTCTTTCTTTTGGTAACCAAATGTTGCCCATCGTTACACTTGGCTGCACCATACTGATGATGGACCAAAAGCCCGAAAAACGTGTCTATGGTTTGCCACTTTCTTGAGTGATATATCCAGTTA
>WOGP01008000.1:0-11442 GCA_015342065.1 Leptinotarsa undecemlineata
TATGGGCAGAAAAAATTACTTAACACTCAATACATCTAAACTGTGATGACGAAGTTCACAATTAGTAACTGGCTCGAATATTTGGTTATCCATAAAACTGGGGATCTGCCAATTGGATCTTGTACTTCAACAAAAATGTTAGGCGTCACCTTGGACTACAAACTCACATGAACTCCTCATATTGAGACCCTCTGTATTGAATTGAGAAAAAACTGCTATGCTCTAAGATTCATGGCTAATTTTTGTAGTAAAGAGATTTTACTGATCTTATACTATGCAACCATAAACTGCCACTTGTGATATGGAATTTTGAATTGGGATACCGGATCTGCTGCTGAAAAAGTATTTATTTTGCAAGAAAATGCAATAAGAATTATTGCCGGTATTGTTTGGAGAGAATCATATAGAGATGCTTTCAACAATCTCAAGATACTAACTGTTGCTGGTCTATATATTTTTGAATTGTGTATATACGTTTATAGAAACGAGCATAATATACCTTTCCAGCAATATAATTCTCTAACTCGTTCTAGAGACAAACTGATGCCCAATATTAATAGAACAACTCATTATCAGAAAAGTTTTCTTTATGTTGGGTTAAAAATTAATAATAAATTAGAAGAATTGATTAAAATATCACCAAATCTTAACATTTTTAAATCAAGACTGAAAAAAGCACTTATTGAAAAAAATTGCTACACACTTGACGAATTTTAAACTATTATTATATATTTTAATGACCAAAATAAAAAATGAAAAATTATCTTTTATTTATTCATAATCTTTTTTCTACATAATCTAAGCCAAACAAATAATTATATGTATATACCTTTATGTATCACATTTATAGATTATTGATTACTACAAACATTATACTCTGTAACGTGTCCTACCCTCTGACGTTTTCCTTGTCACTCTCTGAAATATGTCATCCAGTTATGTTATACAGTATAAAGATCACAATTAGAAATTTGAATATCTCAGAAACACGGAGCCGCCAATGACCGTATGAATAACCACATACTGGTCCGTGATGAATAACTCAATTACTAGAGCAAATAACCGGTGTCGGTTGAGCCTTACCTGCAATAATCATAAACTTACACAGGTTTTAATGGAGTCCAATCTACATAAAGGCGATTGTATTCAACTTAATTATAATCAAACTGCGATCGATTTGCCAGCCCAACCTCAAACGGAATTAAATTGTCCACGCATTGTGGATGAAGTCGCAATGTATTGCGGAAGTTACTACAGGGCGACATCACGCTCTGGTGACTTGAGTGAATGGGGTCAGATGTGGAAGTCTTATTTTTTGCTTACCTTTCAATTCATGGAATTCCTCACAATATTTTTTCGTACAATGTTCAAACCAAATCAACTATCCCAAATCATGTGAGAAAGGCATTTTCCGGGTTTTTTGGCAGTGATCTGTGCCTGACGTTTCGTCTACTACTGCGGTGGATATTATCAAATATGATGTAGTAACGGTCGCAATGCCCAATTTGTTGTTCCTATCGTTTCGACTACATTAAATACGATGCTCGTATTCGACACTAGTTTCATAGTATCACTAGCGACTTGCCACGGCTCCGAACGGGTGCAATACTGATACTGAATATACATTCATCGCCTAGAAATTTGAGGACTTGGAGAAACAGTGATGAAAAGATAATTTTGTTTTATGGACGTGCCTTTTTCCTCCGCAGCTAGCGCCCCAGTTTGAATATTTGAAAATCCTTTATTATTTCATATCTATAATACAAAACAAACCTACATTTAAAATTTCATTCTCCGAAAATATACCGCTATGTAGAAACAGTGATGAAAAAGTTATTTCATTTTATGTACTTCCCTTCTTTCCCCGGGGCTGTCGCCCTAGTTAAAATATTCAAAAATCCTTTCCTACTGCACATCTTCAATATAAAAAAAACCTACATAAAAATTTCGGCATCCAGAATTATAGCGGTATGGACAAGTGGCCAGCCATACTTTTAGACCCCCCCCGTCCCTGCTAATTAACGTGAATGTAAGTTTGTTTGTTACCGTTTCACGGGAATACTACCCAACCAATCATCATGAAATTTTGTACACATATTGTTGGAGGTGTTAGAAGTAACATAGGATACTTTTTATATAAACATTATTTTTATTGTGAGATAAAAAAAATGTTTGTCAAAAAAATATCAAAATCTAGCTACTTTAACGTTATCTAGCATTCCACTAACGAAGTTCCCACCCATAGTACCGAAATACCCGCCGCTTCAGGTTAGGTTAGGTTAGGTTAGGTTACGTTAGGTTAGGTTAGGTTATTTTACGTCAGGTTAGGAAAAACTTGTAACATAGTCTACAAAAACATCCTGAATTAATAATTTTCATTTTTTTTTAAATTGGGAGAATTGCAAACCCTTTATTTTTGTTACAGTTTTCGAAACTTCATCGTATGTAATAATTTTCAAAAATTGATATTCCCAGCCAAACATTGAAATACAGTTTTCATACTGATACGTTTCTATTGTACTGACACTTATTTGATGGCATAAATGCGATAGAAGCCGCGGGTGAAAGCTAGTTAATGAATAATCTTCAATAAAATCAACTATTTCTGATAACAAAAAGAACAAACGTTTAGTTTGGAAACAATAAGCGACTAATTATATTAATTAAAGATAAAAAACTCTATCACTTTGTGTCCACGGGCTTCGGTCCCCCTTCTTTATATTAGCTATTACTGGTAAATCAGGCACTTCATTTTTGTTCTGAACGTCAATAAATATAGATCAAGTTCGAAAGTTTTTTAAAATTTTTACTCACATATACATTTCATGTTTTGGTATTTCAAATTTCAACATGTGACTTCACAAAGCCTTTGAGCCCCCTTGTCACACTCTGAAACATTACGGTGATACTCCCCCACCCCTTCCCATTGACGTATGCCGTAATTTATGGATGACCACCAAACAGTGATGAAAAGATAACTTTCATATATAAACAAGCATAGTTTATCCTATGTTTCTCTTATTGCAGATCTGCAACACAAAACAAACCTACATACAGAGTTTCAGCTTCCGAAAATATAGCGATACGGAGAAACAGGTAATTTTCACATGCGAATCATTTCTTAGTGCGCATCTTAGTTCTAGAAAAGACATATACATATACTAAATTTAGATTTCAAGGAATTATCAGTACGGAGAAACAGAGATGAAATGATCGTATCTGTCTTTGTTTGTATATCTGTGAAGTCAGGTAGCCAAATTTTATTGCTGTTCATTGCCTTTTTTTTGTATTGAATGTATTTCTATGTGTTTGAATGTCTATTAATAATTTCCAGCCAGGGACAACAGAGAACCTTTAGCAACGTCCTGGTTATACCCGATAGTTGTAGTAGTAGGTCTAGCCCCAATTCAGGCAGACTGTGACGTCATCACACCAGTCGGGTTGTCTCTCAGCTCACTTAGGCAACCAGAGTGCACCAAATTGTCACGTGGTGTCCTGTCACCCAGCAGTGAACCAATCAGAGTGTACCAAATTGTCATGTAGCGATCTCAAACTGTCACGCAGCTTGCCAGCTGATCAAAGCACTCGCTTCTGTATCTCGGAACATCGCGGCGGGAGATTTGAATTTTCTGTGGAATTAAATAATTCAGGCAGACAGACCACCAGGCGTATCCGTACTTGTATCATCTGACCTCGTTTGAATATCTGTAGAAACAGGTAGCCAGATTTCGGTAATGGTCATTACCTCTTATTTTCTGTTGAATATATTCCTATGTTTCTGAGTTGTTATTACTAATTGCTGGTTTCATCGGGGATTACATATTCTCGAATGAGACAATCTAAATGCCTTCTTTGTTGAGTTCGAGTTCAGTTGATTAGTCGGTTTATCCAACAGGGAGATGCGTACTCACACTTCTTTTCGCGGTTCAAATGTAGACCTACCGGCATCTACAAGGAATCCAGTATACCCCGTACTTCTGGTTCTCTGGGATCTTTAGCCGACGTTAGCCTTTGACTGATAGTTTTTAAAATATAACTGTAGTTCTATCCCAAAATCAAATCGTTATTTTCAACACCTCGACAAATGTTTCAATAACCAAGTGATCATTTTCAAGAGAAATGATAAACAGTTCAATCTTCCTCTTGAAGATGATCACTTGGTGATTGAAACATGTATCGAGGTGTTGAAAATAACGGTTTGGTATTGAGATTGAACTCCAGTCATATTCATTACCACTCCAAAGGTTCCAGACAGTGCAGCATAGGCTGATAATTTTTGTTGGGTTAAATATTGGTTCCACGTCGTGTTTCTCTCAGATTCTCACAATGTGGTCTGTGATGTTTTATTCATAGAAAAGGAAAGCTTTCTCCATGACCAACTTAGCTGCGGTTACTTTGGCGTTTTCTCTCCTGGGTCATATGGCTAGCTAGAAATCTTCTCCGTTGTACCCATTTCCTTTGAAGGCATTTTTCAGGTGATTGAGTTCCCCAGAAATACTCTCAGGGTCACTAATACGTCGTGCTCTCTACACTGTTTCGATTACCCCTCTTTTGTTTTGGTTGGTGGTAAGAGTTTGTGTTCAGGCAACTGTCTATGTATGTTGATTCCTTGTATAATCTGTGGTCCAACGTACCACTTTCACATCTGTTCACATCCAAGAAAGCTTGAGTCTCCTGGACGAAAGCCAAAAACATTTGTTTCAAAAGAATGATTCCCATTTTCAAAATATAAGATTTCTCTTCATTTTCGTCAGCTACGCCACTGAACGAATATATACAGAAAGTAAAATTATTGTGGGATTTAGGATTAATTGCGGCTCCGTACCCAAAGCGGTCGCTTTGGGAACATTCGTTTTGATAATTGCTTTCTGAACATTTCACAAAATCGCGGCTTTGATACTCAGAATGAAATTTCTTGGTTTATTGAAATTACGAATGGATAAAGGTGGAAATTAATTATGAGAATATCCCGGGTTCGAACTGAATAATTCAAGTAACCTTCAGTTCGCATCATATGTTCAGCGAGAAGGGAGAAATCAGTAACGGAAGAAACAAAGAATACATTATCAATATAGACGTAGCGATTACCATTTATCAAACTCAATAATACATAGCGTTATAAGATATCGAAAGAAAATTACTTTTATAGGTTAGGTTAGGTCCAAAGTGGGTGGGTTTATTTGATTTCCACCGCAACACGTAGTGGTTTATTGTGGCTCACACCTACTCACACTTGGGCAAACGAAACAAGATTTTCAACAAAGCCAAAGCCTATTAGTTTGTATGGTGAGTGATATTTCAGGTCAGATGGTCAGAGTCCGGCCCTGCCGAACTCTTATAACCTGATTCGATCTCCAACAGGGTAGGCACAAAGTATGTGCTCTGCCGTTTTATCATTTTCCAAACAGAGGCAACACACACTGTCTTTCGACAGTCGAGTTGCATATCATGATACAAATACCTCTAAGAAGACCTGTTAGACATCGTTGTTCATCATCATTGTAGTCCATTAACTGTTTCGAATCAAGCTTCGAAGGGTGAATGAACGCCTCGAAGTGATCCATTCCTGGAAGATTCTGCCAGAAGTCAATGAACCTTCCTGCCATCCTGGTGTTCAATATTTGTTTGGCAAAGCCTAAAGCGATGCCATTGATAGGTTCTGGTCCTATGAAGCTGCTTGCAGCACCCTCCTTCGCGAAAGAGTCAACAGCCTCATTGCCTTTCAAGTCAGTTTGGCCAGGAATGCAGACCAAAGAGAATCTGTTGAGTCTTTCTATCAAAGAGAGTCGTTTTTGGCAATTTGATACCAATTTAGACGTTGCTAGGTAGGAGCCAAGAGCTTTCAAAGCCGCTTAACTGTCCGTGAATATTTTCATCAACTTGTGTATGAGGATGGATTTTTTCATTATTTTTGCACACAATTCAATAGCGAAAATTTCCGCTTGAAATAAAATCGCGTAGGTTCCTAGGCACGTTGATACCTCCATGCTGGGTCAGCAACTGAAAACACCTACACCGGAACCGGAAGGTGTTTTCTATCCATCTGTGAACGAACATCTCTACTCTCCCCGAGGATCTAGTCCTCTCTATTTGGAAACTACTTTATAATACAGTTCGTAGTTGATAGATAGAGGCATAAAGTCAGAGGTCATTTCCAGAATGTTGTGGCTTCCAGTGTCAACCGACAGTCTATTGCACTCGACATTGAATTGATTTGTGCAATTGGCTATGTGCAGTACATCTAGCCTCTCTCCAGAATAATGAGAAGAGTAGGAGGATCTAGAAAAATCTTTATGGCGGCTGACGGAGTGATTATGATGGCACCACTGATGGCCAGCCAAGCCTGTCTCTGTAACGCTGGGCAGTTTTCTGTAAAGCCTTCGGCCATCAGGCAATGGCTCCATAAGTGATCTTCGAACTGACAATCATCACACATATACAATGTATTTGTTTGGGACCTAAATCCTAAGTTTTACCACAAATCGACATGTTCATAGAGACAGTCTGGTTTGTGTTGAAATTTTTCCAAGAGAGCATGAGTTTTGTTTCAAGGACAATGCCAAGATATTTCACCACCGTTCCAAATGGACTGACCTCACTATTGAGGAAAAGTGGCGTTAGATCGTCTAGTTTCCCTCTCCTGGTGAAGGGGATTATCACAGTTTTGCAGGGGTTGAGAAACATCTGCTCCCTCAAGCACCAACTGTGAACAACGCCCATCGTGCCTTAGAGGATATCACAAGCTACCCTTCCCGACACGGACCTTTCCAAGATGACAAGGTCATCAGCATAAGCTTGCAGATCTACTTTTTTTCTGTCGAGAGCATCAAGCAGACTATCCATCAGGAACGACCACAGAAGGGGAGACACCTACTATAGTATTTTCTGTTAAAAATCTATCAAAATCTGTTTTTTCCTTAACCACCTATCGCCCCCAATGAATAAAAACTCTCAAAAGTCGAAACTTGTACGAGCAAAGGGCTAACGAGGTCTAACCTTTCAACGTGTGATTCCTAGCACGGGTTGGACGATAGAAAGGGAAAATCAATCGCCCGGCCTTGCGGTTCAAACCACCGGTTCACAAAGCGGTTGATTGAGTTTGTTAAGCAAACCACCGACGTCAACCCACCAACCCACCAAATTTTGGTATACTTCAACGGTAACACTTTTCCCAACACAAACACTTCTCTTAACTTGCATTTAACCAACCATGTCGACATCAATCTGAGTTAAGACCATCTCTTGAATATGTAGTTTTCTTGGTGAAACGCGCGTCAAAAATCGTGTTACAATTCTGATGTATTTCCATCAAAATCATCTCAGTTTCCAAAATTTATATACAGTAACGAAAGTTTCATCTGAACCCGTTTTCATTCAGGTGACAGCTAAGAAAGATAAAATGAATTGGTATAGCATTCAAAGGAAAAAATATTATTGAAATTGATACCACAAGATATCAGAATTTCATGTATACATTTCCGTTTGATCAAACAATGTAAATCACAACCGGAGATAACTGTGTGAAAGCTATTTTCCGTTTCTTTGGCTGAGGTCTGCTGGTGTTTATGACTGACGTTTCCTCCACCACTGCGGTAGGCATTATCAAAGACAATGTGGTAATGATTGCAGAGGTCCCGAGTTGGAGCTCATAAGAACAAGAACAAGAAATCAAGCACCTACTCTGGAACGGCGACTGTAGCCACATTGCCTCTGATAATGTATATTGCATCGTATAAAAACAAAACGTTGAGTCTATTCCAAAAACTTAATGAAATTTCAATAGGATCATTTGATTGAATGAACAATTATCAAATACAGAATAATCAAATACATTAACAGAGTACGCAAATGACCAAATACGTAGTTTTCAACAGTAGGATTTCATTGTTGAAATATATCGTACTTCGATCTGACACTGCGTGGCCGGCACCCAAGGATACCGATCTACTAGACTACACTAGATGCATTTACTGCACGTCGCGTATTTTTATCGATTTCAATAAAATTGCTAGTATTTAGAATACTATTTCGATTCGAATTGGAAATGTTTTATACCAACAAGTGTAGATGAGGATATTGAGATTTCTGAATATCGAATATAAATTGCATCATAAGGTGTACTTGGTTGCCTTCTCAACATATTGTTAAAAAATATCATATAGTGATCGACGAATTTGGTTGAAAAATGTAGTTGATGTTAATAAATGGGCCATTTCACTTCATAAAAGTACTAGGAATGGTTGTATAGGGTTTTTCAATCTTTGAATTCAAATGAAACAACGTGTGTGTGGGATACCATTGAAATTTTTCAGGCGTTTGAAAGACCTATTGATACCATTATATTTGGAATGATCGGTAGCCAGCCGGTTCGACGTGGGCGCTTTGTTCACTCACTCGAATTGACTGCCGTGTTTTCATGCCGTGTTTCATTTAAAAAAAAATCACTTCCTGATTATCAATGTGGTTTCAGACCGGATAGAAATACTGAAACATGTCTAGCAACTGTAACGATTGATATTTTAACAGCCTATGATCAAGGTTTGAGTAGTGTTGGTGTAACTTGATTTCTCCAAAGCTTTCTATAGCATTAGTCATGATATGCTTTGTGCTAAATTGAGATATTATGGCTTTGATAATAAATCAGCGTACATAATGTGGAATTATTTCCTGAGACGTTCTCAGAAAATATTGTTTAATGGTACGTACTCATCCGAACTTGATATTCTTTCAGGTGTCCCGCAAGGGTCTATACTGGGACCATTAGTTTTTATTACATATATACTGCAGATATTTTAAATGGAATAGAAAGCTGAAAAGTTCAAGCTTCTGCAGATGATATACAGCTTTATTTCAGTTTTTGTAGTGAAAATTTCGAGTCTGCAAAAGAAATGATGATCAATGAATTGAATAATATCAAGGTAGCATCAGAACAACACAACTTGGAAATCATTTCTGAAAAATCCAATGTGTTATATTTCGGTAGTAAAAATAATATGAACTTCCTGAAGGATAGTTTTAATCTTCAAATTTATAATACTCCATTGGAAATCTGTAACTCAGCCAGAAATCTTGGTTTAGTATCATATACAGACATGCGTTTTTCTCAGCACAAAAAAAATCATATTGGTAAATCTTTTGCATCTCTGAAACTTATTACAGTAATCGTCATATTTTCAAGTTCAAAATGAAGCGAACATTGTAGGGGTGTTGATCGATCATTCACTGAACCAGTAGACTCAAATCTATTCACCACATTGCGAATATTTGCCCGAACACCCATTTCGAAAAAAAAATTATTGAAAGATTGAAAATGAATATGTGACAACTAATTTGACGGATGTATCTTCAACAAGATGGCCGTCATCAATTTTCAAAGTTCAGAAGTCCTTGTTGGAAGACCCTACATTTATATGAACCATTTTTTTCATGGTTATTGCTACCCCTGTTTTACCGGACTAACTTTGATACACGCAAGATAACACCCTTCTCTGGAAAAGAATATTTTATCGCACCGCAATAATCCACTCTCCGAAATGAACGCACGAATATTTCCACACTATCAAATTACCCGAGTAGCATAATAAATTCCAAGAACAAGAAACTCGAAGCTTATCAAATTGTTTTCGGAAATAGATTCGCGAAATTACGTCGTGCATTTTTCTGTTGTCGTCGTTGGAACAGCGTATTTTATCGACATGCAAATGGCGTCAGGCGATACGACCGCTTTTATTAACCGGAGTTTTCGTCAGTGTTTTTACGTAAGTTGTGAGTAGGCTGTTACGATTTCCGTGATGGTTAGATTGAAGAGGGACGCAGATTTAGGAATGTTCTCATAAAAAATGGAACTGTGTTCAACTAATGATTTGTATGGAGTACCTCTTCACCCGGTACACATCGTACTTGAGAATCCAAACAAGATATAGGATAGATTAGGTCTAAAGTGAGTGGGTCTATTCGACGCTCTACCGCAACCCGCAAGGGTTCATTGCGGCTCACACCTATTCACACTCGACCAAATAAACCCAGATTCTTAACGAAGCCGATTAGTTTGTATGGTGGGTGGTTACATGGAAAGAGTACGGCTCTGCCAAACTCTAAAAACCTGATTCGGTCTCAAGCGGTGCAGGCACAAATAATGTGCTCACTAAAGCACATATTGAACTTCCTTTTTGATAATTTTTTGAACAGATTTCGTATCTTGTTCAAATTCGAATACTTTATTTTCGAATATATATTATTGAGTTCATTTGAAAAAACATTCCAAATGAAAGAGTTCTTAAACAGCGAAGTTCAAAGTGTACTGAGTTGAACTTCAGTCCGTCGCGTATTCCTCATATGTACCCCTCTTGATGGAATCACATGTGCCAAGTCACTTGAACACTTCCTGTGAAAGTATCTATAGAACAGAAACAAATTTCCAACCTTTCTTCGATGTCCCAGGCTATCAGGGTTGCACGTTATGTTCGCGTCTCCAATCAGGCAATCTTTTCCGCATGAAATACAGAAACCTCAGGGTATGTTTCGGGGCAGAGATCCATACATAAGAATAATACTCCATAAAAGCTCTGGTCTAAACTTTATAAATCATTAAAAGTGGCCGAGGAGTGTACAGTTTTCTGGTTCGGAACAGTGTTTCAAGGTTTTGAGAAGCAGCCTTCGCAATTCCAGCGACATGATTGTGCCAATACATATTGGTGTCAATTTCATCACACAATGAACTTATCGAAGCAGACAGCGGAATTCTCTGACCTGACATCATTATATTCGGTTCGGAGACATTCTTCTTCTAGGAGAAAACCAATGCCTGGGTTTTTGTGACATTGAATAGAACCTGGTTATTTCTACCCCAATTCGAAATCACTTCTAGATCCTCATTTAGATATGCAACCTCCTGCTGCCTCCGTAGCCGATCTCCTGTAATCCAAATGGAATGACGAAACAAGTGTGATATTAGATTCTTGTTTTCTACAATAAGTCGTTGATAAAAAGAATAAGGTTGGAGACAATATTCAATTCAATTGAATTCAAATAAACTTTATTGTCTGAAGAAGAAATTCTTATTGATAAAGTCTTGTGTGAAATATAAATAACATATACATTATATCACAAAAGTATCACAAAAATAAAATCACTAAATGTAAGTGATAACATGAACTGAAAAGAGACATGTAAATAATAGTAAACCTATAAAAACGTTCAGGATTTAAGAAGATGGTCAATAAAATTGAATAAATCAATTCAAACTAAATTGAACCAGATCAATAAAATACCGTAGATATTACAGTTAGCCTTCTCAATTGCAATTATCATCATAGAATTCTGCTAAGCTATAATAAGGTCTTACTGGGATGATTCTGCAACCGTGTTAGGAATCACACGTTAAAAGGTAAGACCTCGTTAGTCCTTAGCTCGCACAAGTTTCTCAACTTCTGAGAGTTGTCG
>WOGP01008001.1:0-11442 GCA_015342065.1 Leptinotarsa undecemlineata
AAATGCGCCTTGAGGCATGGAACATATGTACCAAATATGCCAAAGATGTCTACAAAATTATCTCAGTTATTATTTAAAAACTGATTATTTTTGAAAACTTTGCCACCCTGTATCTCAAAAGTTAAGGCGTTTAGGACATACGTCCATAGGAATTTTTTTTCTTAAAATGGGTCTAAGAATTACCTCCTTAAATATTAGCATGTGTTTAAGGAACACCCTGTAGAATGTATCTCCCGATATATATTATTATTTGAGAGTTTTAGTTGAAGTGTTTCTGAAATCTTCCTATTTCAATTCTCACAGTGGAATATTTTTTGAAGAAACTCCAGTTGTATTCAATTTCTGTGGTGCTACTTCTAGAATCACCCGAAATATTCAGTTCATGAATTTAGACTCTAGGTATACATCTCTTAGGTACTTTCTTCCTAGAGCTAATCATAGCTGAGGAAGTAATTTGTATTATGTATATATCCAAAATTTGTTAATGTTTTCGATGAAACTCAAAAAATGTAGTCAGGTTTAATGAATCTCCACTCAAATATGTAATAAATGTTTCATTCCAAATAGTAATGTTCCACAGCTCCTCAGCTGAACTCACCTACCTCTTTTTCGAGAAAAGAAACCAAAAAGAACTCCTATTGAAGTTTAGAATCAGTAATATCCGAAGATTCAACAAGATGCCACTGCATCTATAGAATGTCATCCCTGATATCCCACCATAGCAAGCCACATCTCCTGTGTGGACTCCTTCATGATTAGTGATTAGTGTCAAGATTCCTATTTTTAATTATGCAACCGTTACAAAAAAGTGAAGGATTCAAGTCACTTAGTTGAGATACCAAAGGCAATTGAAGTCACAGAATATATTCGCCTCATCAGTTTCTACATGTGAGACTGTACACCAAGGTTCCTGTAAAGGAAGCTCTTCAGATGATCCGGATGGAACTATCTGGGGACGAGGATATGGAAGCTAGAATGACATTACCAAAAAGAGTAATTATGAATACCCCGTACTAAACGCCTTGCTGCAGCATTTCAACAGCGTGATGAAGAAGCAATCAAAAAATGAAATACTGTTCCTAGACGTGATGCTGAAGAGGACCTAAAACAAGTGAGAGTCTACATAGAAAAATACACTGGATTACGAATTCAGTCACCACCAATCTGATAGAGAAATCATCAGAACCTAATTAATCGGGATTTTAGAAAGATGAAGATGATAAGAGCTCCACAGAGAAGAAAAGCGGTCATAATCATTGCCATTCCTGCCTTAGGACATATGACTCTCGAAGAGCATAAAAAGAACTGGGTCTAAGCTATATTCATCAAACAAAAAAGCTACCCTAATAATGATAGATGCGTGATCACAGCATGATCACCACGCAATTTGGCATCTACACATACACATTTATAATGTTCAATTTGTCACATATCCTTTCAATTTCAGAGTGTAACAAAATACACTAATGGATTGCTTCACGTTTTGAAAAAATGTTTCACCTTACAAAACTGCTCGAAAGTAGTATTGAGCCTCTCAATAGACAGGATGACTAAAAAAGGAAAGTCTGAAATTCCCGAAATAGGCTATTACAACAAAATGTATGTTGGTCAAATTAAGCAGACCGTAATCATGCGTTTCAAGGAGCATGTTTCACCATAGAAGGCATAAATGTCCAGAAATGCAGTTAAAATAAACGTAATATGAAGTGAGAGACGCGATTTCAGTATCATTTTATTCATTTATATCGGAAATCACATGTGCTTTGAATATGGATTAAGTATTCAAATATGGCAATATAAATTCTACCGACATCGAGTATTCCATATATCCGTTGAACTCCATTCTCAATAATATGAAACAAATTGAAGTCGTAATGACTTAACGATTACATGGACTTTTACAAGCGAGAAATTTCCACTTGGCCACATTACATTAATATGATTTATGTATCTCGACATATCCGCACATCATCCAGCAACACACATTCTTGATTTTTTCTCGATGTGACACCGTATAAGTGACGATCATATGTCAAGCTATGAATCAAACACAGTATGTCTCAAATATGCACTCTCAAATATCACTCGATGGATGGATATTTGTTTCTCGAGTTAGGAGACATTTCTAATGATACAGGATGGACTTGAATAAGCGGACGATATATGAATCCTAGCTGAAGGTTTTTCAGCCAGTGCTCAGGACACCTTTCTCACTATTTTGAGGGTTGAAAATTGTTTTTTCATGATTTCCATTGAAACCATACCTTCTGCTGAAAAAAGTTGAAAATAAAAGTATACAATATCAAATCTGAAACTGGTGGAAAGTTACTTTTTTACGTTTTCAATCTTCTGTATATTTTGAATCAAAATAATAATAAAGAATTTATAGCAGGTTCAGAGAACCCGATGTAGTCAAAATTGCAAATAAAATTGGATACCTAAAGGTATCAAAAGCCTTGGAGAAGTCTATAAGTATTACCTTCGTCAGCAGCTTCGAAAATATCATCAGTTATTCATCAGTATCATCAGTAAAGCTGTGAAAGAGTCAGTATTTTAGAAATCTTTCACATTTCAGAAAATATATTATTTTGCAAACATGAATTTGTTATATTAGTGATATATTAGTGAGTAGTATTATAGGACAGCAAATACTTTGTATAACATATTTATTATTTTGGTGTTAAATCTTATTTTCTTTTCGTTGATTAGTCTTCTTTGAGATGCGGAAGAACTACCATAGTCATGAAACATTTTTTTAGATAATGTGAATTACTCTATGAACTCATAATTCAAAAAACATTTTTTGTTTTTCACATTTTATTGCAAATTTTCTCATGGCAGTGTCTTGTGCACTACCCGGAATATGTTCCAAAGAGATAACTGTAGATTCTGAAAAAAAACATTTTGTACAAGTATCAAAGAACTTGACATTTCTGCATCATAATTGATGCGCAAATATTTACCTTTTTCACTGCCAAAATATTTCACAAAATAAACATGAGATACTAGTTTTTGAAGGATTTATTTTTAAGAGAGTCAATTATTAATTGATTATTCATCATAAATTTCTGAAGATGTTCCATGTTGCTGCCGATCAGAAACGTTAAATATTTCTTGAAGAGTTGATTCCATAATTTCATCATATATTTTACTTTGTTTGGAAGAAGATGAATAATTCAATATTCTGTTAGATATCTCAATTTTGTTATTCAAATTATCTTCTATATATGCTACTGATAGGGAGGCAGATTTCCAACCAACGCACCGTGACGTTTTGTGGATATAATGTTGCCCCCTGCATTGGCCAGAAGAGTTACTGAGCTTTTCCTGAAACAGTGAGCTATGTAGCTCTTATACATGTCTTTTGCAAGCAATTTTGCAGTCCAGCTGGGAATTTCTTCTATTTTATTCATCTTTACATGTTGGTTAATACATTTTCTTCTCGAAAATTTCAAAAATTATCTATTACTTTTTGTAGGAGTCTGTCGTAATGCTCTATTCTTGAGATATATCTCAATATAATCAGAATTTGAAACAGTAAACATTCTTGCGCAATAAGTCTTAGCATCAGATATTTTAATAATCAGATAGAAATCCGCTACCCGTCAGCATGGGCGTACTTCAGGGAACAGTAAGAGACCCTATTTTATTTTGGTTTGCCCTATATAAACACTATTAATATCAGCAATTTCAAAGGAAAACTATTATGCTACGCCGATGATACTGCTGTAGTATTTGTGGGACGAACTTGGAAGAAAACATACGAAAACTCAAACAATAGGAATGAAAACGATATATAACTGGCTAAGGAATAATCTATTGAGTCTCATACATGGATAAAACAAAATTTCTAACTTTCTCTTCAACAAGAAAAGACCAACCTGATGAAAACTTCATTACGATTCACAAATATACGTGTACAGAAAACCAAAACTGTGGATGTTCCCGAATATATAAAACAAATACTATCAGATATTCAGGCATCATGATAGACCAATTTCTACGCTGAAATGATCACATAGTAAAAAACTCCACAAACTAATTTGGAAATTTTACCAAGTAAGAAGTATCTTAATTGGTGGTGGAGTCGATGATAAGATACCGCATCTTATTATGGGGTGGTTTATTCAAAAAATCACTACATAATCTTGATCACACTGATCAAGATCGCCTTGAAGAAGAATAGGAGATACTCTACGAACAAATTATTTTGTTTAAAGTCAGAAAATTATACGCTTATCAATGTTTACTATGGATATGTAGTATCCCCACTAACATCATTATACATGAATATAATACAAGAATGACCTCCAACCTCCAAGGAACTGAAAGTTTTCGTCAGATATCTTTGAAACTCTCTCTTCTTATTACCTCCCTCTAGCCATCATTCTTCAATTGCGGTTTTAAACCTAGTAAGGTAGGCAGTAATATATGACCAAACGACCTATTTTAGCTTTTATGTATTTATCTTATTATATATTATATAAAACAACTAATATCAGTCTGTAACAGCCACGACACAAGCCTAGCTTTTCTTGGTACCTTGGAAGCTCTCTGACTTGTCCAAGTCTCCAAAAATCACTGGAGTCTTTTGGGCTTATTGCGTTTATTCTCCCATCTTCTCATTACACCCATTTCATCAGTCTCGTTCCCTGTACTAGTTTGTACAGGTCCCGTGTTGAATGTTCGTCATATTTTTCTGGACGTAACTTCGTACGTCCATATATTGCCTGCCTCCTGTGATTCAGTGCACACTCACATTCGCATAAGATGTGTAGAGCTGTTTCTATCCCTTCGTTGCATAATCTGCAGCTAAGGTCTCCGTTGTATAGCCCCATTTCATTCAGATGTCCTCTAAGCGGATAATGACCGGTTAGTAACTCTGTAATTATTCTGAGCCGATCCCTACTATATTGAAGTAGTTCTTCGGTTCTTTTCTCCGACGGTTCCCTAATGAAGGTTCTAGTGTGTTTGTTGCTTTGGTACTTTTGTCCAGTACTCTGTGTGCTTTTTATTGGTCCATGTCCTAATCTGGTTTCGTATCAATGATTTTGGTACCCCTCGAGCTGGTTCAGGACCTATATATGAAGCTTTATCATAACCTGTGTTTCCTGAATGCCCTGGCATTCAGTAAAAAGTTAATTTGTTTCTGTTTGCAAGTTCATTCAGTTCTTCATGGTATTCCCAGACCAGTTTTGATGTCACCTTCGGGTTTGTCAAAGCCCCTAGTGCGCTCTTGCTGTTTGTTAAAATATTGATCCGCTCATTTCTTTGAGATCTGAATTTAATAAGCCTTGCACACTGCAAGATAGCATACACTTCCGCCTGTATCCACTCTAAGCCTAGCTTAGGTGGCTACAGATTGTCTAATACATGGTTCTATGATAGGATTATTAATGACAACTTGAATTGTAGATCGCAGGGAAATCAAATCATGTAACAGAATGATTAAATGGCATGAAAAGAATAAAATCACTTAAGTACTTAGTTATTCAACCAATAAATATTTCAAACCCATAAAAACTTCTACAGTTGCGCACGGGTAACAAATATTTTAGCTATACTTTAGCATTTGATTTCTTGTTAATTATGAGATTTGGTAATGAAATCAACATCTATCTTCTTGAAACTAATCTGAAATTGAAGCCACTACGACCAAACACAAACAGTTAAACAAGCGACGTGCCAAAAAACCGTTTCCATCAGATCACTCTGTATATTTAGACAAAACTGAATTATTGTGTGAACCTCTGCACCACGCACATAAATCTACCCCATCAGAAGACGTCTTCTTCACATCAGCAGCTGTTCGAAGGAAGACTGCGAGACTTTCAGACTGGCGGGCTACTTCCGTTTGGATGATTTAGTATTGAACAGAAAACGGCACATGTGGACCGCGGGGAATATTTGCATCCCCTGTCCTTCTTGTCACGGTGTCACATATTCGAAAAGCGGCATGTTAAAGGTACGACGGTTCGTTTTTGGGGATTTCCTAAATCGAGCAGAGCATTCGAACTGGCCATAATTAACTTGGGAGAATCTCATACCACAGGAATATTGTCAAATGAGGGTGAGTATCTCGGAACGAGAGATAGTCGGCTATGAAGCTGTATAAATCTTGATTTTGACACCCTAGAACTTGTCTCAAAACTCACTTATCGTAGGGTGTTCGCGACTAAAGATATTCCATGATCAAAGGTCCAAAACTCGATTGAATCAGGAATGGAGTCGTATTTCGTGTAAATAATTTATTTGTAAATTGCAAAGCGCTTTCGGCTTTTACGCCATCATCAGTGTGATACCTACAAGTAGGTAATAGTGAAATTTGTTCAAAGTTGAACTATAAATTCTTTTGAATTACTTACTCGTCAAGTATATACAAGAAGATTTTGTAGAATCAAAGTAGAAAACCTTAGTACAACACTACTCTGAGTAGACGTGAACATGAACATTACAATAAATACCCTTTTGGGTTTAACATATTAATATTTTGTTTAAAAAATATAAAATTATTTCCAGCATGCTCAATGACGAGTATGAGGAGGAACAGGAAGTGAAAATTTGACATAGATATAGAGTCATCATTAATTATAGAACATATTTACTTTGACAACTGATATATGTAGGTACCACAATACATAAAAATTCTCCAAGGTGAGCAAAGAACTATTCAATTGGGATTTTGAGAAATGTTGAGTTTCAATTGGTTAATTCAGTCGTCTATGTAAAGGAAAATGTGGTCTATTCAATTGTACTATTAATTTTTTTTTAATTGACTTCTATCAGAATGTGTGGATTACGACTTGTGCTGAAATTATGTTGATTGAAAATTATGTGTTGACTAAAATCTGATTTGTCTGGTTTATTCAAGTGTTCGTTTATTTGAACTCTCAAAAGTCTACAAGTCCTTTCAAATCTTATCAAAAAATCGATTTTCAACACTTTTTACACTTTTTTCATATTTTGAACAATTTTTGAAATAGAGAGCAGAGTGCGCGCAGTAGTTAACTATTGTTAACTATTGTAGCAAATGTACAATTTGTACAAATGCAAAAATTATCAAATGAGAAGAAAAAAGCCCCAAAACTGGTGTACCTGAGGGAAGTATAACCGAACCGATTCTGTTTATCAAATGTCATGATATCATTTGTGAAAATGTTTTTGTATTCAAATTTCTTTCGTCAAAAAATACAGAAGAATCAGTTTATGAGACAGTATACAATTTTATTTTTCATTTTCGTTTAACTGCTACACTTTCAGGTACCTTTTTACCTAAATATTCATAGGATGTGTCTCGTCAACACGAATTGAGAAAGTTTCAATTCACTACATGTTATTCTTCCATAAATTTTATGGAATACCAACTAATGCATGGAGACAAGCGGATCACATTGAGTGGCTTCGACAGGAAAACATCATTTGACGAAAGTATGGTCATTCCTTTTTAATATCAGGAAACAGTAAGTTTACGAGAAGAATCTATTGCAGAAAAGATAGAAGCTATTTCGTTAACAGTTAGAAAGTGCTCACTTGGGATCCGCCGATGTCAAGAATGCCAAGAATATTGATTCCTTATCAAAACACTCATAAATTGTATATTTATGAGTTTCATCTAAATCTTATATCGGTGAAACTAAGAGGCCATTGAATGTTCGCATTGTCAAGCACAAGCAACACACACAGCGAGGGGAAACCAGCAAATAAGGAATAGCAGAGCATGTTTGGACCCATCGAGTGGTCCCAAGCTGAGATCATGTTGATATGTCCTATTTTTACTTGTATTTTATTTCACTATAATTTCTTTTTAGGGGTTTTTTGCTTAATATAATTGTTATTTTCAGCTATTTTTTTAATTTTCATTAGTATTGGTTCTTTCATGGGTTTCAAATCATTTTACATAATATTAGACAACGGAAGTCCGAACTAATAAAATTCATACATACACATAAACATAGAACCTCCTGTACTTGTTCAAAAATTCAAATCAATTCGAACAAGTGAAGCCTCAATTTAGCAATTGTACAAGAAATATTATATTCTTATTAATATTATTATGCGTGAAATTGCATAAAAATTCTTGGCGATGTTTTCAATCAATGGTGTTTTATATCGTTTCTGTTATGTATTGTGTTATTCCTTGATAAAATTTGTTTTATTATCAATATTATCATTATTGTTATGTAACAGAAACTACAGGAGACACATCATTACTTCTACTCAAAAAACTGAAAAACAATTGTATCTGAATGTTTCTGAACTCAAAATCACTTGTGTCATTATTTTTATGAATTATTTATTATTGAACATTTATGTTCCTTGTTGAGGAATTTCATTCCTTCCATTTTTTTGATGTACTGACACAACCAGCGCTGATAAATTTCCTCTGTTTCTTTCATTTCATTCATCTGTTTTCTGAAAAAGTTTTGACGATAGTGTATTGCAGTACAGTACAGTACAGTACAATTCGTACATTATAAATACTTTTTGAAAGTTTTTTTAGTTTCCATTCTTTTGCTTACATTTGAAACATTTCAAAAAATTATGGTTCGGATCATCTAGATCTTGAACTTTCTCGTAAGACGTTACAAGTTTCCGTAATAAAAAAAATCATCTACATCTTAGATTGATTGCTTTATTTTTCGTTGAATAGAACTGGCCGATACTTGATGAAAATCCATAATAATAAAACTGATTAATACAGTTTATTGGATGATTTTCACTATAAAGTGTTTTACAAAACCGTGACACGTGTTTTGCTATACAATTGCTTTCTCAAGCTATTGTATAACTTGAGAAAGCTATTGTATAGTGCTTTATTTTTGCTAAATATATAAACTCTAGAGTGGCCAATACAAAATAGGTTGGGTAAGAATAGTTTTGGCTACCTACTTCTGAATTCTTATACAAAAAATGTGGAAAATCCAAAGGAAAGAAGAAAGCAATTAATTTCAATATAAACAACTACTTCCTTACGAATATTGAAATATACGAAATTCGGTTTTTCCCATCCTGTTTTCACTCCAAATTCGTTTTGTATATTCTTGGGGAATATACCATATTTGACACAGAGTCACAGTATAAAAATTCCAAGGGAATACTATCTTCCTCAATTGCGGATTTCGAAGTTTGGAAAATAAAATAATTACCTCATCAGCATGTTGTACATAAAGTCGGAATGTTACGATTGAACTGAACATATTCAAGAAACACTTCATTTATGAAAACACCTCAAATTATACTATTAAAACCTCATGCACATTACATAATGAAGTTAAATTATTTAATAATTTAATTTAAATAAAAAGTTAAATCAGATATATTCGGATGAAAATTCTTGCACAAGTTCATCTTTTATTAACTGAATACATTATCTGAGGAATCCAAATACTGATGTAGAATAAATCGAATCAAAATAAATTTAGACAACTTAATTTCCTACCGGGAATAGATGAAATGTCCGATAATTCCATAATCAGTCTAAATTCTTCGGAGCTCCTATACTTACAGTAATACTTCTAGGAAACCATCATTGAAAACATCAGAAAAAGCCTAATTACAGTTATTACGCCATATTCTGAAGATGCATAAAATTATCGATATGACAGCTCGCCTATATATTCCGCCTATATATATATTCTCTGATATTGGTTTCGTTAGGTATTTATTAATGTCTTTAAACTAATTAAGCAAACAGAGTCACTATTGAAGAGAACAATATTCAGGCTGGTTGACCGTGGTCGAATGGAACTCAAGTGCCAAACGTTTCGTCGCCTACTGTCGCAGACATCATCAGAGGAATGTGCGTTGACTACTAAGACGAAGATTGTATCTCGAAGTTTCATCAACGACTGTCAGTCGATATTTGGATTGTCAAGTCGTTGCCACATTTCGGTTGCTTGCATAATAGTACCCTTCAAAAGTGATGAATTTTCTAAAGAAGGGGTGGTGCTTCTTATGGTGTATGGTGGTTGTTTTGAAGAATGATGTTTAGAAGAAAGACTGGGGAGTTTTTTAATTTAAATTGATGAATTAATATGTTCTAGATGAATCAGTAGATCACGGGGATGTTAAATGTAATCTACGGGTAGAAATTTACATCATAACTACACGCTAAATCGAAACAAATGGTGTATGTATTTCTGAAGCACTTCTAAATCCTAGAATGACACTGAGACTGGCCTGTGAATGTCGTGAAAACTTGGAGGAACTGGTAGGTAGGAATACATTACTTTATACTGGTTATCAGGGTACCCAGGGTCTTCTAAAAAGTTGTTTCTCCATATAGAACCCCTGAAGCAGCTGTGATAGTACAATGTAAAAGACAAAGAATACTGGGAAGATATACCTGGAAATATATCAGAGAAAACTCTTGAAATTGGGCAAAATAACTATAGTCGTATTACATTTAGATGACACCTGAGCAAAATATGGCTGTATAATGTGGACTTTTATTGCAGGCATTGCAATAAAGAGATAGAGCTAGTGTAAGACACCTGATCAAAGAAGGCAACCAGAATTATGATTGGTAGAATGAGACAAATACTCAAAAAATGTTATTTCAAAATTCTTGCTAGGCATTGACCACTCAGGCGGTTCCCAAGCAGTCTAGAATTTTTTTGTTCATTTATGTGTCCTCCAAAGTCAGAGTGAGGTACAACTTACTTCAATGATCTCACGATAAACAGGACGAAGTAACTGAATGAAGGACTAGCTAGAAAAATTTTGCCAAAAGTGGTTTCGCTAACTACCTGAATAAAATACAAAATAGCGATCTCCACAAAAAACAAAGACATCAAAATCAAACGTTTTCTATTATTTTTTTGGCGGATAATAGTTTATAACAAATGGATAGCACCTTGAAATAGATAAAGAACTTCAAGAAAGCTGAGAGTGCAGTTGATAGTTAAATATATTTGTGTGAAAATATACATATATCTTCACAAGTACCTATTTCAAAGCCCTTTGTTTTGGACCAGTTGTTACTATTCTGGAAGAATCGAACATCAAGAAATTGCAGCCTACGGTTAAGATCAATGAAAAGAGTTTGGTTAATTTTCTAAATTACGATTTATCACCTGTAATGTATCAGATTATATAGACCGAATGAACAATCAGTTATTTATTCAAGAGAATTTATTATGTTAGTAACATGAATTCATAAAAAGTCTGAAAATTAATGGATTCAATTAATGAACTTCACACTGCATTGGCGGTGAATGTATAGTATGCATAAGAAAATGGAGCATACTTAGAATTTCATTTAAAGTTGACGGTATGTATCGAAACAGAAAAAATGTTGTTTTGCGCGTGTTGAAGGAATATCCGAGTGGAATTGCAAAGGAATGAATCTATTGTGATCTGAAGTATTTTTATCACTTAACTTCGTTTCAAATATCGTGGGATAAGGTGAACCCCAAAAAAAAAAAAAAAAAAAAAAAAAAA
>WOGP01008002.1:0-11441 GCA_015342065.1 Leptinotarsa undecemlineata
CTAATTTGAATGAAACAAATTGTTTATTAAGTAAATAAAGAAAATATAAATTGAAAAAAGTTTTTTCCATAATGAAAATAAAAAATAGAAATAATTGATTGACAAAAAAATCGGTCTAAATATTCATATTCAGTAGAAAAAAAATTCAATCAACAAATCACTTCTAAGTAATGAAAAAAATTGTTTGAGGTACGATTTTGTTTTTAAAAATTACAATATTCATCACTGATAATCATGCATTTTTGTTTATTCAAGTGTCTAGAAGTTCTGTGAATTTTTTTTCATAATGATATTCAATGGGTTGAAATAATTTTTATTGTTCAAAGGTCAGTGCGTGCGGGATGCGCATTGCCCGCTGTTAGCGCAATTTTCGCCTCTGAATTGAAATTATATATATTAGCGAAAGAGTTCCAGGAGTTGGTACTTTTTTATGAAGAATGTCCTCTTTATAGATCTTTTTTTAAATTTTCCGAAATATATGCAAAAAATCAAACCCCCTCTTTTTAATAAATTGTTTATAACTTTTGTAATTTTTTTGAAACCCTATTGAAATTTTTCAAAAAGTTGCTAGAGGTCATTTCGAATCGAATGAGTTCTAGGTCATAATTTTCGGTGCCCTTGGACAAAAGTTTCAAAAAAAGGATCTTGTGACCCAGACTACAAATGCCGTTCCATTCGTACCGTTCCGATCAGCCAAGTTTCATTGGAATGAAACAGTGGACAATGTATACATTTGAACACAAAAGCGGGTCGCTACGGATAAAGAGCCGAAAAAGCACAACTGCAGCTTTCCGCTGATTTATGTCATTTAATCAACTTCCAAAAGTGTATCCCGCATTTATTCGAATAAAATTAAATTAAAGTAGAATTACAGTTGGCCAACAAAAACAAACGAACAAAAGCGGGCTTGGGATTGGATAAAACCACAAACAATCGAAAGTGGATCGCATTCTCTTGTGTCAAGATGCGGAAAGACTCATCAATTGAAGGCTTACTGAGTATTCATCAGATTTTCATACATGATGTCGGTACGTGAAGTGGCAAGCTCAGAAAAAGTTTCATTTCGAATAAATTTTACTAGTCAAGAATCAATAACTTGCAATGTGCGATATTTCGAATAGAAGTAAATATATTGAAAATACAGCGCTCTTCTTCTCCATGTTTATACAAAAATATGGAAAACTATCGAAGGAGGAAAGAAAACAATAAAGTTTAAAATGAACTCTTGTCAAAATGTTTCATTTTCCAAATAGTGAATTTCTTTAATACCCTCCTAACATCATTATGAGATTTCGTTGAACAATAGTTTTCCTCAATAGTTTTCATACCCGGATTCAAACGCTTGAGGACGCTATTGTATAACGGAACATCATCAAATATCGTATCTGTACTGTATTTTCGATATTTTCATTCAGAAAATATCTGAGGCCAAAGATACCTCAGATAACATAGGAAGTGAACAATATAGCTGGGAAAAAGAAAAAAAGTTTTGTCAGAAGCTATCAAAATATTTTAATAAATTCTAGAATGTTCAAATAATATGATTCAACAAAGTGATGGAATCATAAAAAATACACATTTTCATATTCCAGATTATTAGTTGGAGTAACTTTTATCAGCAGGATGAAGTTATTGAAATGGCAATGCATCCAACTATTTCACAGATATACCCCATCCTCATCAAAAAGTCAGTAAGCCACCAGCCCATTGGCTGACTTACACTATCAAGGAAATGAGTGCTTTCAGATACCGTGCCATGAAGACATTCAAGCGAACTCATTCTCCTACTGCTTTGAATAGTTATAAAGATCTCAGGAATTATACAAACGGAACAATTCGTCGCATACCTCGAATTAATACTTGCGAAAAAAAATTCTAAAGCAACTTGGAACACATTTAGATCGCTAGAAAGTTTGAGAAAAAGTAACAATACATAAATCCCGAATAACTTGAATGACGCGAAACTCATTAACATAAACTTCAGTTCAATTCCCCAACCTGAGCGTTCAAACTATCATATTCTATTATAAGAAAGATACCGTTCTCCTTCAGTAATTCATAAATCTTTTCATTACAGTGCGGTCTCGTCTGCAGTTATACAGAATTGCCTGAATCGTATCAGAAGTAACGCAGTCGGCAAAGACAATATCTCACTCCTAAGGATCCATCTCTCAAATAGTCATCTATTGAATCCTCTAACCTTTCTCGCTAATACCATTTTAACTAAGAGTGTTTTCCCAAGTTGTAGAAAGAATGGTGTGATTCTTCTTTCAGCTAAGTGCAACTCCCCTTCGGATTTCTCTGACCTGAGGCCTATCACCATCCTACCTTGTCTTTCAAAAGTTGTTGAGATGATCATGAAGGACCAAATGTGCAGCTTCATCAATGATCACCAAATGATTTCACGCATGCAGTCCGGTTTCAGACCTCAACACAGTACAACCACAGCTATACATTCCATCACCGACGACCTCTTCAAGGTTGTCGATGAAAGTGAAATAATTTGTTTAATATTTCTGGACATTCTTTGACACTCTTGATTTTGACATCCTTTGGTTTTTCTGTGAATGCGCTGTCTCTGGTTGGAAATTACTTATCGAACCGAACTCAAAAAGTTATGGTGGCGGTATCAGCTCAGAGACTATGCCCGCAACTAAAGGTGCTCCTCAAGAATCTATCCTAGGTCCTTTAATATTCACCTTATATATTCGTGACTTCCATGAGTCGTTAGAAAAATGCAACATTCTTCATTACGCGGATGATACTCAACTGTACTTATTTTTTCGGTTTCCTGACATTGATTCCGCTAAAAACCTCATTGAACGTAATCTATAGACCATCTATGATATTTCATCAGCTCATGAATTGAAGTTAAACCCAAAAAAATCGGCAGTAAAGATCTTTGAACCGAAAAGATTGTGAGATATTCCTGAAAATAGTCTTCATATTCATATAAATGTGTGACGATTCAGCTGTATATACGGCTATTTCGAGCGGTTACTTTATAAATTTAACAAAAGTTAAACTTTATACAGCAGTTTGCACAGATGTTAAATATAGGTGAGACGATACACGTCCCACCCATGATTAGGAATAGAAAACAATTTTTATTTTTCTTTTGTAGTTTAATATACGGAGCGGTCCATATGTATGGAATAAATTAATTTTTAGCGTTATTATGTACTATGTGAAAAAAAAACCTGAAGCAGGTCGATTTTTATTCTTAAATTGACAATTTACAGTATGAAAATATCATCCCCCTCCAATACCCCTTCTGAATTATAAGCACCCCGTCAAATATTCTGAATAGCATAGGGTGTCGTGTAGAAAGGGATTTTAGTCATCTATTCAGCAATATAAGGTTTTTAGAATGTGGTGCAATCTAACTGAGAAAATTGATTTCATCCATTGAATTAAATCTGTTCAAAATCTGTTTTTCCGTTAACCAGCTGTCGCAGCCCTGCGAACGACAACCCTCAGAAGTAGAAACTTGTGCGAGCTAAGGATTGACGAGGTCTTACCTTTTAACGTGTGATTCCTAACACGGGTTGGACAATATCAAGTGAAGATCGATCGTTCAGACTGGGGCTTGAACCACCGACCAACATGGCAGTCAATTCGAGTGAGGGAACAAAGCACACACGCCGAACCGCTTGGCTACCAAACGACCGAAATGTTCAAAATGACCACCATGATTCACTTCTTGACAATAACCTAATCTATGAAACAGACCATCCCTGTAACACTCTCCTTACTAACCTTGAATCCTGGAAGAATCTTTGAAGATACTGAAATATTAGACAAAAAGCCAAATGAACAATTGATATGAATCTAGTAGTCTGCTGTCATTTAGGTATTTGTAGTTACTAAAAGACGTCAGTATAATATTTGTGGGCGTATTAAATTAAATTTTGGCTCATTTTTCCGAAACTTAAAGAATAGACATTTTAATTATGATTGCTTGGGGTAATAAAACAAGAACTCAAAAGGAGGTTTGTGAAATTTTTTATAATAAATACCCTGATCGACACGTGTCGCAGTCTACAGTTAGCAAAATTCAAAATCTGTTTAAAAAAAATCTGTTTTTCTGTTAAACAGCTCAAATAAGTTTCCTGAAACTGGATATGTAAAAAATATTGGAAAACCAGGTAGAAATGTTCAATTTACTAATGAAAAACAGTTAGATGTACTTCGAGATGTAACTCGAGAACTTGCTGTCGACAATGATGTAAGTAAATCATCTATTTTGAGAGTTGTGCATGAAGAAAAATACCACCTTCACAAAGTTCAGTTGGTCAGGAGTTGAATGAAGATGATTCTGATAGCAGGCAAGGATTCTGTGAATTGATGATGGACCGAATGAACGCAGATTGGCAGTTCATTAACAAAATGGTGTTTTCTGATGAATCGATGTTTCATTTAAACGGAACAGTTAACAGACAGAACTGTAGAAATTGTAGCAGGAAAAATACTCACCGGATGTGTGCGACTCACATACAATATCCTGAAAAAATCAAAGTTTGGGCTGGTATCATTAACAATAAAATTATTGGCCCTTATTTTTTTGAGGGCACTGTTAATGGTGACGGTAATCTATATTTTTTAATTAACTTTTTAGTGCCTACATTACAAATACATTTTACTGATGTTAATCATCCAAATGATATACATCGAACTATTAACTACCAATAATACGGATCTCCACCACATTTTGCACGTACAGTTAGAAATTATTTGAACGACGTTTTTCCCAATAGGTGGATTGGAAGACGTGGAATGATCGAATGGCCGGCTAGATCCCCCGATTTGACTCATCTCGATTACTTCTTCTGGGATTATTTAAAATCTAAAATATATTTCAATAGACCAAACAATATTGTTGATTCAAAAGTTAGGATAACGGAATAAATCAACAAAATAACACCCGAAGTCATACAAAATGTTGTACGAGAATTTCAAAATCGCCCCGGTTATTGTCAAGAAGTTATTGGTGGTCATTTTGAACATTTAATTCAATTGTAAAATACATTGAAATATACATTCTGTATATTATGTGGCATTAATCTTCATTCTGCGTGATACCTAGAGACATGATCAAAATTTTACATCCTAAAAATCAATTTTCTCAGATATGATTGCACCATTTATATTGCTGAACAGAGGACTAAAATTCCTTTACAACAAGGTGCAATGAGGGGGTGCTTATAATTCAGAAGGGGTGCTGGAGGGGGATAATATTTTCATACTGCAAATTGTCAATTTGAGAATAAAAATCGACCTGTTTCAAGTTTTTTCCACATAGTAGGTGCATAATAATGCTTGAAATGAATTTATTCCATACATATGGACCGCACTGTATATGGCTATATATTATGCGTTTACATTGATGCACAATCTAAGAGGACAAAAATGCATTTAGTATATGAACCATGAGACATTTCACATGTGTATCCTATATCAAATTAAAAGTCTATCACTGAAATTACAGTTTTTCTTTCAATTTACACATCTCGCCGTAGATCATCGAACTTTCGGTACACAGCAACTTTATACTTTCCGTACTTTTTTGGTTTTAGGATTATCCAATTGAATCTTTACTCAATTTGTTCATCTTGGGTCTGAAATCTACCCTTTTACTATTTATAGCTACATGGCTATCTAACTGAATTTAGAATTTAATCTAGTTCTGGCTTTCGAATTCTGCATTTTAATTCTCGACTGAATTTATGTTCAATTCGAGTGAATGTTCTAATTTCTGATTGATTTTTGATCTGAACCGTATTGGCATATTTATACATCTCTCCCTGCCATCAAAGTTGGCCCAACTATCCCCACTCATGTCTTGGTGTACGTGAGAAGGTCACTGGCTTACAATGTCTAATTGTTTATAGATATTTCATAACAAGATGATACACAAAGAAATTGCTGAGTAACCATCTGTATATTGGGCAATACTCATTAATTTTAACGAGTTGCTCGTGGCGTTCATGGTTCAGAACTGGACACTCGGGTGACCTCATTTACATGGCCTTCCACGTGTCAAATTATTCCAACATCAGATATGTGGAAATTTCCTTTCATATACATGGCCTTCCACGTGTCTAAACTATTGCAACGTCAGAAGAATGTTCCATTCTTCCGACTGATTCACGTTTCAGTTTTCGAAATTTGATAATTTAACTTTCTTTCTCGCCGAGTTCCGTGGTTAGAATGTCTAGAGTTAGGTGAGTGCACTTTCGATTGAATATTACCTTTGATTTTGGAAACTCATATATTAATTTGTTGATGTACATTTTTATCGCGGTTGAATCAAATATTAATATATCTTGAGCTCAAATAGTGAATCATTTAAAAATTATTTATAGGGTTGGTACGAATGGTGACGTTATGGCTTTTATAACTGGAGCAAAGAACGTAGGCCTGTGCTTTACAAAACACGTTAGCCATTCATTTCAAATTATGTGAGGCGCTGATCATTTTAAAAATTTCATATTACAATAGCATTTATGGTCCTGCGTTACTTCAATCAGATTTCCTTCATCTTCAACGAAAATACGACCACAAATCACTGCAATCAGGTTGACTGCAACTAAAGAAACTCAGGGCACTGCACCTCCTCACAAACACCCGCAAAGTATTGAAGACAGGACACATTATTTATTGAAAAAATTGAATTCTTTCTCAAATATTGACAGCTTCTCCACTAGAAACAGGTCGGTGCTGGTTATTGCTAAACACAGGTCTTCTGTTTTTACTCGCAGCTTCTCATACACCGCAGGTAAATTCTTTAATCACCTGGCCAGTGAATTCAGATCCTACACGTTAAAAAACTTCAAGAAAAGACTCAAAGAGCATTTATTCGAGTAGTTCACTGCTCTGATGCTAACCGTGACTCATGCGTTTACACAAAAGATTTTGTGACTGAATAATAATCATTTTTTGAAAATGTATGTATGTACTGTAATTTTCTTCTATTCATTTCAAATTTCCTTTTTTTTTTCTCGAAAGTTGAGTTTAAAAGCCGCTTTCCCTGATACTCCGACCATTCATGCGTACTTTGACGATTCCAATACATGTTATCTGTGTCTAATGGAAAATAAATATCATTATTATTATATACCTCATTTTTTTATTTATTCAGGTGAATAAAAAAGTTTTTATATTATTATTTTTATTATTGAGTCACATAGTTAATCATATATTCAACGTACAAGTAATTTCGAAAGTTCATCATTTGAGTTACAGTTATTGAAAAGTTGGAATTGGAAAATAGTCCATCTTGAGAAAAACGATCAATATTTTACTCTATATGACGAAGCAAATATTTTTTAATGGCAGTGATGTTATTTTCTTTCACCAATTTCAATTAATTTTTCCATGAACTACTTTGAAAAAACAAACACTTAAAACATACCAAGGTAATTCAATGATATGGTAGGAATTTGTCGACGATGTATTCACCATCTGGAATAATAACCTACCTTGAGGGGTAAAATTGAAACCCCTGGTGTGATATATATTCAATCACATGACAAAAATTTGAGTCATTTACCGATGATGTAAACATGGTCAAATTTGATTTTGTTTTAGTCTAGAAAATTTGTATATCTCGATGATGTAAAGCTTACGTAACACTTACATCGGCTTCACGTTTCGTTTCTTACCAGAATGGATTCGTTGTCAGGTCAATCAACGAGTTGCACTTGAAGTAATTCAACATCAACCCTGTCTGTCCTTATTACAAGCGAACAAGTACAGAGATAGGTAGATTAATAAATCAATCAAGACTTTGCAAAAAATTTTCGATGTATAATTTATTGCTGCAATTACAGTAAAACCGATAAGTTTATCCCTTCATTCCTTATCGTGTGCAAGCAATCGATTTTCCTGAAGTAGAGATAATGCTGGAGTATATGGATTCCATCATATTGTCAGTATATATGGGAGTGGAAAACTTTTCCTCTCTTAGTTATTCTGAACACCACGAAAACAGATCAACACTACATCAGAAATGAAGATATATAGTTTTTTGCTTCTCTGCATTGTAGCCCTTGCAACTGGTCTTCCAGGTAAGAAAAAATGTATCCTTATATCATTGTGGTAGAACTGAATATTTTCGAAATATCTTATTACCATTTCCAAATGCACGAATTACATAAATCACATAATTGTTGCAGATTAACATTTTATTTATTACTCTGATGTGTTATCATATATACATAAATCAATAGAACCTTTATTCGTTGAAAGACCTTCAATATCTTTTTTCAAAAATATACGTGTATTCCAATATCAGTTTGAATTTCAAGTAACAAAATGATTTCCTCTCAACTCTCAGTATCATTCTGTCTGTGTGAGGCAAACTCTGATACCTCAGATGACATTTTCTTTCATGAATAATTTTTGGATTCTTCCCAATCTGAAAAAAAATTGTAATAGTGATGGTATTGAAAGTGAAAAATTTTAACTCACTCCAATCACTTACGGTTTAAATATAATATACAGTACCACGGTTGCTGTAGTAAGTATCGTTGATAACATAGTTGAAGGTCTTAAAACAGGCAATATTGTAGGAGTTGAAATATTTGATTTCAATTCGATTTTCATGAAAATTTGACAGACGGTCAAGAAGTCATTGAAAACGATATAAATCCTGAAATTGTTCTGCCGAAGTGCCTGGAAGATAGTTGTTATATGATAAAAAGCTCAACGGTGGTCGGTAGAAATTCACAAACAAACAATTTATTTGCACTATTTCACTGATTTTAGAAGTGAAACATATGCCAGTACACATATAATAGTAATTTAGAGCCATTCAAAAAGTGATTTGCTCACAAATTTTATAAACTATAACTATCAAAATAAAGCAGAAACTGACAACTGACGTAACGTAACGTTAAATTTGTTTTGGAAACCAACCTCACGCTAGTTAAGAATCATAATGAATACGTTTCAAATCAAAGTTGATGTGATGTCATCGTTTGAACGCCACGCCGGAACAAATGAATTTAAATCACAGAAGAATACGTTTTGAATACATGAGCGACAGAAAACGCCTAAGCTTAGAATAATTATAAGTCGTACAAACTCGAAATAGTTGTAGACTTGCTTTTTCAAGTAAGTTTTTGCAAAGCTTTCCATACTATAATTGTCGTATTGTTTCTATTGTTTCGGAAAATTCAGAACCTATCTAAACTTCAAAACAAACTTGTATTCATTACCAAATCGGATAACAAACAATGACTATCGATGTAGAGTTAAGAATCAATGATCATCGCTGTAAATGAGACTGAAAGAATTTTATATACAGCTCAGCACATACCTGAAACCCCCACAATAAAAAAATCGAAGCTTCTCTTACCTTGATATGTCGTCAATAAGGCTGAAAGGTCCGTCACTTTTGGAACATAAATATTCACTTTCTTGCGGTATTACCTGCCACTTGACAATATTCATATTCAGCAGTACGAATGCCACGAACTGTCAAAACTGAATAGCAATTGTTTTACTTGATCATTTAGATTTGCAATTTAAGGACATGGCCAACTCCTCTAAGATTGAAATTTCTTTACCCTTCCAGCATATTTTTTATCGGGTTGACAGAGAAGGAAAATACGTTAAAAATGGAAATATTTGAAAAAAGTAATGAATATAGGTATGCAGAACAACGTTATTTTGAAACTAATGTTCCAATACGGAAAAAATTGCGATAAATTGGTGGATAAATAACTGAAAAATAAAAGAGAAAATTCATCTGAAATCATTTGTAAAATTTGCCTAATCACTTGGCAACACTGTGCAACTTTGGTTCGTTTATGTACCGTTGGGCTGATAATAAAAATATCTGTGTTTATAACACCTGGTCACAACTGAAACCCCTTATCTGTTTTGTCACATTAAGAATGGTATATTCGATGCATTTCCACCATCATTTATTTTTTTTTCTTCGTTGTGTGTTTGTATACAAATATTGATTTCACTACAAGAATATCAAATTTCACGGCCGGAGTCATGATCAGAGAGTACGAAATCCGGCTTATTTCACTATTTTACATTTGAAAAAGTTTCTAATGCATTACATATGTTTTTCGCGTAACGTAATCAATACAATATTCATATATCTATCTATACTTCTTCTAAACAAAAGTGTGTTGTTCACCCATAACTAGTCGTATTTACTTATATCGCCTCTCGAAAAAACAATCATGTATTTCATAGATACTTATCAAACGTTCCAAAGGTCGGTCCGTATATTCAGAACTGTAGCTTGTGGTTTTCATTCTTATAATTCGTTTTGATTTTCCAATATTTCTGTCGGATGTCAACGGATATTCAGCGCATACAATATTAGTGTATCTATCTATACTTCTTCTAAACAAAAGGGTGTTGTTTACTAGTAACTAGTCGTACTTAGTTTTTTCGTTTCTCAAAAAACAATCAAGTATTTCATAAATAGTTGTCAAACTTTTCAAAGGTCAGTCCGTATATTCAGAACTATAGCTTGCAGTTTTCATTCTCATAATTCGTTTTGATTTTCCAATTTTTTTTGTCGGATGTCAACGGATATTCAGCGCAAAGTGATTTCTGCAATTGTATACAATTCTTCCCTTTACAATGTTGTTTTTCAAGACGTACAACTGATTATGATCCATTTCTGAAGAGGAGTTCAAAATAAACTTCTTTCCAGATGTAAGGGTGATGCTGATTCTTTCAGTTGATGTTTGAGTTAATGTTTTGATACATGTTCTGAAAGTTTCAATATCGATATTTTTTTTCACTCTCAATGACTTCAATAGCTTCAATCTGAATATATATTCTCTCACAAATACTATTATTTAGTATAGGTAGAAAAAAATTTATGATGAGACGAATTTTGAAAATGGTGGCAAATTTTGACTTCTGAAATACTTAACTCTTTTCGACAGGTAAAATTATCAAATACAAGAAGTTATTAATGAACAGCATATTTTTGACGAAAAAATACTGAAATTTTGCAGTTACTCATCGGGATGGACTACAATTTAAGCATTTTCTTCACTTGTATTTTTCCATTTTTCAGATTGTAAAAATTTTCGAAAGTTCAATTGGAAATTATGGCTTTTATTCAATTGTATGTTATCCTTCGTTTCATTGTACTGTTTTGTATATACAAAATTTATTGTTTCAAATTCCATAATCACTATTGAACCCAATGGAGAATGTAATAGATTATAGTAACGAATGAAAAACGTTCGCATAAAACAAGTTGGAAAATAATACGCGCGATGTACGTCATAACATTGCCCCACATTTTTCCAGGTCTAATGATTTTCTTAATCTCATCTATCCAGCGTATACACTCATTTGTCCAAATCTTACCAGCTCAATAATGTTTTTCATCTACCTTGTCATGTATAATTCTAAAATAGTTCGATCGATTATTCGTTTCTTGTTAACAATAG
>WOGP01008003.1:0-11441 GCA_015342065.1 Leptinotarsa undecemlineata
TGTGTGTGTGTGTGTGTGTGTGTGTGTGTGTGTGTGTGTGTGTGTGTGAGTGTGTGTGTGTGTGTGTGTGAGTGTGTGTGAGTGTGTGAGTGTGTGTGTGTGTGTGTGTGTGTGTGTGTGTGTGTGTGAGAGAGAGAGAGAGAGAGAGAAATTTGAATATAGAAAACTTCATTTCATCAAACAAAATGAAACAATATAATACAAAAATTTTTCTGAGAATTTTTATGATAATATCATTGATTTCTGAGTTTTTGTCCACCCTTTCTTCAAAAACTCAAAGTGATATTTGGGCAAGACAAACTTATAGATAGATTATCTGAAAGAGTAATTCTGTTAGTAACTGAGGTTGAGTTTTGGGTCAATGAAAACCTTCACATTCACAATCAATTGAGAAGTACATACCAATATTGAATTTTACGAGTTCGAAATTTCGTTGTCTAATATTACCCTAATATGATTCGAAATCTACAGAACAAATAAAACTAGAATGAATAGCTAAAATATCAATTTTGTATAAGTATGAAATGAAATTACAATAAAATAAATAAAATAAAATAATCCGAGATAAAAGATGAAAATGACCATAGAATAAAGATAAATGAAAAAGAATAAAAGTTAATAATTGAAATATATAAAAAATAATACAAATATACAAAAATATATAAAGATGTTTCATGGCTTTTGAATTTTTTTATCAATGTACAAATATAAATACAAAAAATACAAAAAATATAAAAAAATTTTTTTTGTCAATCACTTTCAAACAAACATACCAATATTTTTATATTTGTGTTGAGAGATGGATCCAGAACGAAATTTGAGTTTTCCAGTCGTTCCAATTCTTCCAGAGTCATGTAAACTGCCTCATGATCATCATTTTGTATCAACAAGTTGTCAGTTCTGATTACATCTTCTAAAATGTTATCGGAAGGCGTTTCATTCTTAGCGAAGAAGCTGTCAGGATTCACTTGCTGAAATTAAAATGAACATCATAAACCACAAGCTGGGGTAATAAGCTAGAATAATGTTAAGTATAATGCAAAGAAAAGTGTAACCATATGAAATTTGTATGACAAGTGAGTCAAACATTCAGCATTATGAACTTATTTCGTCATTATGGAATTCTAAATATGAAAAATATTCAATGATTACGATTCAAACTTATAAACAATAAATTAATTCAATTTAAAGTGTTTTACGGTATTATTGGATACTTTAGAAATCAAGTAGTACTGTGACAAAATGCTAAGACCGGCCCTGGCTAATGTAAGGTGATTTTTCCCATCTAATTTCAGATGATTGCAACTTATCAGCAATATTTTTGGATATGAAATAGATGTTCATAAGAAATCCGTCACTAGAAATGGGTAGGATGCTTCAAACAATCTAGTTAACTCAAAACTGAAATTCACTCAAAAAAAGCAACAACACTATTTAACACAACAGTAAAACATCATTAAGTAATGACAGAATCTAACTTATGTTACCAAGCTGACAGAGTATATGAAACCACATAAATTTTCGTCTCATTTTGCAATTTCTATGAGTTTCAATATATTTAAAATTGCAAGAATGCATGTCGACACCACAGACTCAAGAAGATTTCTGACGTCACTATATTCGAAAAGATGTTTTTAGGATGAACATTTTCTATTCGGAAATATTTTTATAGTAAATAATCAAGTACAAAGATCTTGCACATCACTTTTATCTGCTATTGCAATTTAAAATGTTGTACACGTGATTATTGACATTGCTGTCAAAATACTTTCTATTAAAAAACTTTTTTTAACTGTGATGATACAATTCATGATGTATTTCATTGATTTTGGAATCACTTACAACTCCTTTTAACATATATTATAATTAAGAAATTAAACTTTTCAAAATCTAGCGAAATCATAATTTCAATTATTTTATACACTCAAGAATAACTTCAGATTGAACTATGATCTATGAAATGTTCATTCTGTATCTATAAAAGGGCTGTACCCATAAATTACAAATAAGCAACCGGCAAAATCTCAAATTAATAGTGAAAAAACAAACAAATTTTAAGAATCATCTAAATTTTCAGTTATTTCTCTTGATTTTTAAAATTGCGCATTGAAATCTTTAAGAAATTTTCAATTTTGAGCACTGTCATATTGAAAAAAAAGTATTTGTTTTTACCACTATAGAAGTATCATCTTCATTGGAGGAAACACTGTCAGTAGCCACTATAGTTGAATTATCTGCAGGCGAATTAATATCAATTGTTCCGTTACCTTCAATCTGAAATAAATATCTCAATTACAGATTTCTAAGAACAGACTAATATTCAATACAAACCTTTGGCAGGGCTTCTTTTTTATGAACTTCACGAATATGGTTTTTGCTCAATAGAAGAGTTTTGAAATGTTTGGAACAGTATGGACATATGTGAGGTTTGTTAGTATTGTGGACTAGCATATGCTTTTTGAGAAGTGTGGAAGTAACAAACCATTTGTTGCATACTTTGCAAACATACTTCTTGATGTCATTGTGATTTAACAGGTGTTCTTTCCATCGATGAGCTGTGACAAAAGTCCTAAAAAATTAATGAGGAAATGTTTCAAATGCAATGATATTGAAGAATGAAATGATATTAAACTTTGGTGCCTCTTCTACATTGAATGAGGATACCTGATTTCTCTATAAGCTTGAAAAAAAGTTTTTAACATCTTTGCGGCTAGTGTTCCTTATTAGGAACATACCCTTCTCACTTCAAAAACACAGTATTAATTCAAATGGGTGGCATTTATTCAGTTATTGGCCATTGATCCTCATATGGATCAAACACATCACAATAGAAAGTGATCTCTTCCGCCATCTACATGAGGGAGGTTGAACCAAGAAAATAACATTGTATTGTGAATTGTGTCTTGTTGACGTGAACGATTTTTGGTGGTGCAAATTTCGATTTTTTGGTAAGTAAGTGTGAAATAGCCATGCTTTTGTGGATGATAAGAGCACGTGTTTGTAATGAATCATCTAGGTTTTGTTCAAAAACGATCGTAAAGCGCGATATGAATAAAGTTCCTAAATAGGAACAATGGTCAATTAGTTGAAATACCTTTGCTTCTCAGGAGGAACAATGAGCATTCACCAAAAAAACTGGGTATATCTTATTTCAGTAAAAAAAATGGCAGAAATACCAACAGATAGCGAAGATGAAATGCTAAGCGATTCTGAAGAAGAATATGTTCCCGATAAAGAAAATAATAGTTTATTGAGTACTGATTCTGAGGAGGATAATGATAATTCAGAAACAGAACAACTCACAAGTTCAAAAAAGAACAGAATGATTCATAAATGGACCGAAGTCGACGAGAATGAAGACCCACTAGAGCTTCCTCCATTCATGTATAATGACGATGAAATGGGCATACATTATTTTCAGTTATTTTTTTTAGAATGAATTACTGGAATTGATTGTTGAACACAGTAATCTCTTTGCTATTCGAGTAAGCCTCTCTCATTGACGAGACCTGAATTGGAAGTTTTTCTCAGCACAGATGTCACACATGTCAATTTTTGGTTTGCCCTGTCATAGATTTTACTGAGGATCGGCATGTAGAGTACCTGTCGTTGTTGATGCTATCTCTAGGAAAAGATGGGAAACTATAAAAAAATCTCCATTTCAACAATAATTCGAATCTTCGAAGAAATAGAAATGATCCAAATCGGGACAAATTATTCAAACTAAGACCGGTAATAGATCTGCTGTTAGAAAAATTTAGGTACCAAGATAAACCCCAAATGCTTTGTGTTGATGAACAATTGTCCGGTATAAAGGAAAGTCTTCATTGAAGCAATACAACCCCAAAAAACCAAACAAATGGGGATACAAAATTTTCGTTTTATGCGACAGAGTAGGTTTGGTTCATAATTTTGAAATATATACAGGTAAAATACATGCAGCAATAGGTAAGAAAGATATTGGTGCAAGTGGTAATATTGTAGTGAAATTGACGTCAGTCATACCAGAACACAAAAACCATCTTCTCTTTTTTGACAATTGGTTCACTTCAATTCCTCTTTTGACTACTTTTCACCAAAGTGGCATATTTTCGTTAGGAACTGTACGAAAGGACAGAATTCCAGTAATGAAGTTAACGGAAGATAAAATCATGAAGAAGAAAGGTAGAGGGACATATGAGGAATATGAGAAATAGTTGAAAATATAAAAGTGCATGCTTTGAAGTGGTACGATAATAAAAGTGCTTGCCTAGTCAGTACGTTCTGTGGGGCCAAACCCGCCGACATTGTCCAACAGTTCGACAGAAAATCCAAAATGAAAATAGAAGTAGTTCGTCCAAATTCGATAAAACAATATAATTCGTTTATGGGCAGTGTGGACTTGTTGGACAGTCTTATCTCCTATTACAGAATAGGTTTGCGGAATCGAAAATGTCCATCCACTCTTGTGAGTGGATGGACTCGATATAGGGCCGAAATGATGAGAGAAGGATTGGAATCCAAAGATATTTTGGATTCATTGGCCTTTCGAAGCGAAGTGACTGAAGCTCTTTGTCTTATGGATATAGAAAATTCCAGATATAAATGAGGAAGACCGAGTTCGAGCATAGAAAGAGATTTTCAAGGAAAAAAGGGGGTACAAACAACGCCATTTCCTCAATTCGACATACGAACTGATAAATTCGATCATTTGCCGTGTCAAAAGCCAAATCGTCAAAGATGTAAAAAGCCTCGCTATGGCTTGAAAACACATTTTTTTCTGTTTGAAATGCCAAGTTTACCTGTGCATTCAAAAGGATAGAAATTGCTTTGCTGATTTTCACATTTAATTGACAATTGTTCCAAATATGGAACAATCTGATACTTTTTTGAAAAATGAAAATAAATTTTTTGTTTTGTAATATTGTTTTTATGCCCATTATATATGCATTTTTGGCTCAACTTTTTTTTTGCCCGAACCACTCAATGAGTGGACTTTGAGATGTCATCCTTGTTTATAGAGAAGTCAACGTATTTTTTTGTGATTTAAATATCAAAATTAAGGAAATAATAAACTAACTGAACTCATAGCCAAGAGTATACTTTCTGAGGGATTGAAATTGAATACTAAATTATCAGTAGAGCAACTGTAATGTCTTTTTTTACCTTTAATTTTATGTGTAATATCTTACATTAAGACTATAACTGTTCTGGGATCTGAGTCTAAAACTGTAATTTGGAAATTTTCAAGTAAAAAAAAAACAATTACTACAAAACTATGTCAATATATTCGTAAGACATATGTCAATACATCCACAATACTCTAAAATATAAATCAATCATATAAGTCAATTTCCAAAAATTCTGCACTCAAAAATATTTGATAATGTACTTCATTTGTATAGAAATATATAACTGAAAATAATTTGATTGATATTTAGTTATCAGGAATGGATATCAAACTGTATTATATGACTTCCATTCAATGTATGCTTTTCAAACCTTTTTCAAATCAAAATTTCATACTTATTCATATTCCAAATGAATTTGCATTTGAATTTCACTAGATCGGACTTCCATTGTCTGATATATAAAATGATTTGAAAAATCTGAGACACCTAAAAGAGAAGAATTAAAAATTAATAGTTGAAAATAAAAAATTATATTATGCAAAAAACCTTGAAATGAAATAACAGTGGAATACAATACAGGTAAAAAAGAAATTTTTGCGTATTTTATACGTATTTTATTTATATATGTATTTCATACGTATATAAATACTTCGTATTTTATTTTCTTTTTTCAAAGAAAAAATTTTTGTTCAATTCCTCTGAATGTGATTTTTTGAAAAAATATATATAGAAATCTTACCAAACCTCTCTTCTTTTTAGATCAACTTTATTTTGTACTAAATATTTATGTTGGTCTACCTGTCAACAAGGATGGAATAATTAAGAATTTTCTTCTCCATTAACAAGGACACAAATTCAGAAGTCGGATATCTCAATTGGATCAAAATTTTATCAACCCAGAAATACACAAATCTAAATTATTGTTTATAAAGAAGAAATGTGAAAAAAAAAATCAACTCACTTATGGCATAGATGACAATCATAATGACTTTCACTGGTATGATTTCGTTGATGCCTATTGAGGTTAACTTTTTTATTAAATCTTATTAACGACGAATTTGATCCAGTACTACCAACACGTGGTTTTGGTTGCTTGAAGGTGATGTTTCCTTAAAAAACGTATTAATTGAATGAAAATGAAAGAAAAATTTTGACAGAAATCCAAATGAGTTTGAATACTGTGTCGAGGACAGATACAAACATATAAAAGAATAAATATTTCAAAATAAGTACCTACACCCTAGGTATAACATAATAATATATATAACATAATATTAGCCGAGAAAATAATTTTCAAATAGCATTTACCAGAACCTACGGTGTAGGAACTTTAGAAGAGGTGGATATTTCGAAATTTGATTTCAAAATATTAATTTTTTTTATTAATTTTGAGGCTGGATATAATTTATTGCCTCTTCACCTATATGTTCTAGCATTCCCCATTTCTCAAAAAGATGAAGTGATTTTTTTAATGAGACATATGTGACTTTCATTCTCTACGTGGACATATTATTTTAAATTGTTATGAAAATGTTCGAATAAACGTTGAATAAATTATATTTTTTGTTTTTTTTTTATGAAATGATTGTATCAATTTTTTGACTTTCTTGCAAAAATATAATACTACCTAAATGTTATTTTGGTTCAAAAGTGGTTTCTGCGGATGAGTACATTTGACATTACTGTTAAAAATTGTGAAATCATACATCAATACTGAAGAATTTTACCAGTACTCCTTAAGCAATGGACTCACTGGAAAAATGTGTATTCGTGACCTTTTTACCGCAAAATATTTGTCAAGATTATAGTAATTTGGTAAGATTAAATGTAAAATCTTTACAAGAACTGAACTCAGTGAAATTCTTTAAAACTGGATTGTGAGATGACATTGGTGTCACATATTGAAAATATAGAAGGCAGGTTGAGCTCTGCATGTATTTTTGATAAGAAGAATAAAAAATACTGTTTCGAAATATATTAAAAATTGCTATTTTTGGGCTCGTGCAGTCAATATGTAGAGCAAACCACTAAATTCACCGAGGAATGTTACAGCTTTTTATTAATTCAACCTGTCAATGACACTGGAACATCTAACAATGAATGAATTCAAAAATGGGATGAATCCCATTTTTGAATTAAATTGAAATGAAGACGATTGATTTGTAGATTTTCGGTTGATTCTAAGAACAGTACATGAAAAGTAGATGAAAACGGTTGCAGATGAAGTAGTTCCCCAGCTGCTAATTGGATACTGTAATTTTTCAAGGAATAAGTGGAAAAAAAATGCAGCTGCTTTTGATAAAAAACCCCCTACTTAACTTTTTCATGCAGTATGTTCATCAATGTTTATCAAATTATTTTAACAGGTGACATCAAAATCGATTCTACCACTGATTCAAGGGATTCCTGTAAAATTAACAAACTCAAAGATATTTTGTCTCGCTTTGGTTTGTACCCAATTGTGAAATGGCCAACTAGGGTTACTTCACATTCATCTACCATTATCGACCAAGTTTTTAGTAATGTTAATGACACAGTCGTTTGTGTAGTTGACAATGATATTTCAGCCCATGAAACGGCACTTCTTCAGATATCTGAAACGAAATTGCCTCCTTCGAAAACTTTCCACACGAGGAGAAGTTCCAATGAACACTCTATTGAACACTGTTGTGAAGCATTCAAAGAAGTGAAATTATCGAGTAGAAATCGGAAAGGTCTATATATTTTGAGAAATATGTATTTTGAAACTCTTACAGTGGTTTACAAAAAGGCCAAAAAGAAACATGTTATATTGTTAAGAGACTCAAAAAAAGATTTTATCAGAACCGAATCACAGATTCCTCCAATCCTAGTAGAACAGCAAGGAAAGTAATATCCGAACTTTCAAATAGGAAGGGACATGCAAAAAATATTCAAATAATGAAAGGCGGCACTCTACAAGATAACCCAGGTGATTTATCAAATCTATTCAATGAATTTTTCATTGACTCTCCTTCAGAAATTCTTAGCAAAATAAAAGTAGATGATGAACTAAACCATCGTCCCATAAATACAAATCCGCATTCCATTTTCTTAGAGCCTTTTATACCAAAGGAGTTACTTTTTTTGCTCAGCAACAAAATCAAAAACAAATACTCATCCGGCCCAGATGAAATTCCATTATTTCTCATCAAGAAATCTCTTTCCTTCATTATAATGCCAATAAAATTATCTGAAGTCAGTTGTGAATTGCTGCGGAAACAATTCTTTGTACCTCAATGCTGAAAACACTCAGTGAGATTCCACAATCGTCAAAGACAGTGCGAAAAAGTACAAATTCAGATTAATGATCAAACACTCGACAATTCAGATGATACAGCATTTCTGGGGATAACCATGGATGCATGTCTGACTTGGAAAAAACATTGCACCCTCCTGATGAACAAATTCAATTCATTGTGTTTCCTTTTCAGAAACCTCAGAAGCATTTTAATAGAACAACAACTATTAACATTATATCACGCGCAAGTTGCGTCAAGGTTACGATATGGCATATGTATATGGAGTAACTCTACACAGAAAAGGAATACTCGTATAGTAGCAGAAGTTCCTAGTACATTTTTTGTAGGGGTATATTTCAAAAATTTTGAATCTTAACCTTAACCTGTGCGAAGATTTTTGAATTGTCAATCTGTTTTTAAAAACAAGAATAGATTTCCTACAAACGGAAGTATTCATAATGTGAATACTAGACCAAAAAGTGATCTCCATGTTCTGTTTCGTCAATATAAAACCCTAGTAAGACCTGCCATCAGTGGCAGGTCTTACTATTTTCAATAAACTGCCTAGGTGTTTAAAATATATAACAAAACTCAATAAATTTAGTAACTTGTTGAAGAATTACTTGATTACAATTTAATGATTAATATTATAATTTGCAAGAATTTTACAATTCGTAATATGTAAGTGTATCTGTGGTGTATTTTATTTTAATTTAATTTTGTTGTTGTTGTTTTAATAAAAACGGTGTCGCTCAAACTGTGAATTTTGTGACATTGTTTTATGTGTACTTTGACGATTCCAATACATGTTATCTGTGTCTAATGGAAAATACATTTATTATTATTATTATTCATGATATAGATAGTAATAAAACTAAATCTAAACTGGTAAATATACAACAAATCCTAGTTTTGTAGAGAATGAAAGTACAAGTTTAGAGTTAAAAAATTATAATAGAAATAGTGAAAATTATTGTTTTGTGTCTCTCCTTTGATTTACAATTTGACAAATGGAGAATATTTTCAGGGTGGACTGTTTTACATCTACATATTGTTTGAATTGCAATGACCTATTTTTTTTCATATACAAAACTCTGTAATATTAAAAAAGGGGATGAAGCAACCAAAATAAAATGTATCTCTACAAAAAAAAACGAAAAATTAGGTTTGTTATGAATTTTGTCAGGTATATCTGAATGAAACTTACCATGTATAGTCTGATATGAAGATTGTTTCGATACAGCATTTATTTCAGCCTCCATAGCATGTGATGGCCCTTTTTCCTTGTTATGCATTTGTGCCTTTTCGAAATCATCGAATACACACTTACAAAGAGAGCACACCCATTTTGATATTTCTAATTCGTGTTTTCTAGAAATATACACTTGATTCAAATCCTTGATATTTAGTAAAATGAAAATTAAAAAACTTCATAGAAAACTTTAAAATAAAATATATATCTAAATTAATTTCTTGTTTTCCACATTGAAGGATCATAAATGTAGCAAAGTAGGTATGTAAACCGATAAGAAAAACTTTATTTTATATCCCAAATTTAAATTCCTGAATGTATTGAAGAAAATAACAATAAACAAATACTTCAATTGAAAAAGAGTTTTTCCATTAACCAGTTAGTCTGACAATTGTTTGGTAATATACTTTCAATGATGTATGTCTTGGAATAAACTAATCTTGGTAGATTTTGTCAGAAGCTCTTGGAGTCCAGGTGTTTACTATTTTAGTATGATGAAACTATCTGCAACGTTCTCCCTTACAAGACAGTCAGCAGCTTCATTACCATCCAGGTAAGTATGACCGAGAATCCAGACGAGAGATAATTTATTTAATATTCCTATTGGAGAGTCTTTTGGCAGTTCAATATCAACTCAGATGTTGCTCAGCGAGAACCAAGGCCACTTGGCTGCTCAAGAATAGTTTTGTCAAGTTATGTATAAGGTTCAATCTCTCCACACACCAATCAATAGCATAGATTTCCACTCGAACCTGCACCAGAACCTGACAGTGCTTTTGATCTATCCGTGAACCAACATGACATATAAGATACGCATTGATTATCAAAATTGAACCGAAATTTCAAATCTTCAGAGTATCACAGGGTTAGAACCTGCACCCAGCAAGTCAGCAGGACTGACTGCCATTCATGATTATATTTGTAACTTCTCTTGACCTACTTCTTATAGAAAAAATAATATATATTTCTCTTCCTACTGACAATTCATAGTAGAATACTTACCGTGTGTGAGCATTCAAGTTTCTGCTTGATCCAAATACACAATCACATTTATTGCATTTATAACTTTTAGATGTATTGTGGGTATTCATATGAGAAAGCAGAGTATATTTCAACGTAAATGCCATATCACACTGTGTGCACTGAAAATTGAAAACAATTTCACAGAAAATTATAAAAGCAGTCAAACTCATGCAACAGAACATTCAACAGAAATATTTTTCCCAATTTCGTTACATTAGTATTACTCAACAAAAAAGAGAGAAACTATGACAACAAAGATGAAAAAGAAATTATATTGATACATGTTTCATAATTATTTACATTCATTAATATCTTCAGAGCCCAGTATTTATTGTTGTTATCCATCACTAAAACCAATTGGTAAATTATCTTTCTTAAAACAAACCAGTTTCACTGGGTTATATTTACATTTATACAATTTTATCACTCTGATTGATTATATCCACAATTATAATGCGTAGGAGTGTATGAGCATACACTATTTTCAACAGCTGCAATTGAACATAAATGACAAATTCGATAACTCAGTGTGGCTTTTCATTCTGTAATAAGAAAAATGTAAAAGTTTTTGTACGTTGTAACTGGACAGTTATCACCTGAAGACAATTGTGGATACTAACAATTAAAACGTCGTGAAGTAACTTGGTTTGGAATCTGTTAATTTTATATTTTCAATTTTCATTTCTTGTTAATAATTTTTTCAATTTTTCAGCTCGTGTTGATAGTTCAATTTTTTTTGTTTTTTTTTTTTTTGGTTGTTGTTTGTATGTTATTTCAGTGTAATTTAAGTTTTTT